>CAVNYN010224400.1:0-55004 GCA_963692815.1 Nyctanthes arbor-tristis
TTAATATTTTTATTATCATATTATAGTGACAAAATAAAATATAATGAAATAAGAGAACATAAAATTAAGAAATTATACAATCGAACAAAGTAAAATTAAAATCCATTAAGTAAATATGAGATACATTTAACTACAATGTGATAATAAAAATATTAAATAAAATGATTAAAAAGAAAAGTATAATAAAAAAATATAATAATAATATTGAAATTTAAATTGATATATTATCTATTTTCATGTAATTCAAATCCATTAGACAAATATAAGATATATCTAACCAAAATATAATATGTAGATAGATTCTCAAAATAAAAATATTAAATTAAATTATTAAAAGGAAAAGTATAATATGCATATTCTAATAATTTTTTTATTAATTCGTATTTTTTATTTTCTTTAAAGAGAATAAAATCTGATAGCATAATCTATATTAATTTCACACTTGTGTGTTTCACAGACATACTATGCTTCACACATGTGCGTTTCACGGACATATTATGCTCACAAAATAAAATAAAATAGAGTAAGAGAACATAAAATAATGAAATTATATAATCGAACAAAGTAAAACTAAAATCCATTATGCAAATATGAGATATATCTAACTAAAATGTAATATGTAGATAGAGTCTCAAAATAAAAATATTAAATTAAATTATTAAAAGGAAAAATATAATAATAAGGAAAAATATAATAGTAATATTGAAATCAAGATTGATATATTATCTATTTTCATGTAATTCAAACTCATTAGGCAAATGTGAGACATATCTAACTAAATGTAATATGAAGATAGAGTTTCAAAATAAAAATATTAAATTAAATGATTAAAAGGAAAAATATAACAATAAGGAAAAGTATAATAATTGAACAAATAATTTTTTTATTAATTCTTATTCTTTATTTCCTTTAAAGACAATAAAACTCGATAGCATAATCTATATTAGTTTTATACCCTTGTATTTACGAACTACTATGCTTCACACGTGTGCGTTTCATGAACATATTATGCTGCGAAAGTAAAATACAATATAGTAGGAGAACAAAAAATCATGAAATTATACAATCGAACAAAGTAAAATTGAAATCTATTAGGTAAATATGAAATATATATAATCAAAATGTAATATGTCGGTAGAGTTTCAAAATCATATCATATCATATAATATATAATACAACAGTTTTCAATTGGTTTTATTTTTCAAGCTTTAAAATTTAAACCTTTCTTATTTGGATATTCATCACGAGTTTTCAATAATATATATATATATATATGGGTAGTTATATTGGCACTACAACTTTTACTAAATACACCACAAATTAACTGTATTGAAAGTCCTTAGTGTTTTAAAGTTATAATATTTATATCTATAATCTTCAATCACATTTTTCATCTTTAATTTTTAACCAGTTAGCATACGTTATATCTTCGACAACGATTTTCTTTTAAAATATATGCTAAGATGGTGTAAACTTTTATTTTCTCACCGTATTTTATATAAGAAAAAAGAAAAAAATAACTAAAACAAAAATGTGACAAATTATTTCTTTATTTAAAAGTAGGCTAATACAATTTTTTAAAATTAATCATCAATACCGACATAAATAAAAATTTAATGATAAAAATATGAGGTAAAATTATTTAAAATGTAATTATAACAGTGACCATATATTAAGGACCACCATTTCAATTAAAATATGGTGTGAATATAAAAAATTATACTGTAAATATAATTGACATATATATATATATATTAAATGACAGTTGTCTGGCACAATTAAGAAATTGTCTGGCACAAATGAATTAAATTTTTCCTCTTAAAAAGTGTCTGGCTCTATAACTAATATGCCAAATAAGATAATTGAGTTCTACTTCTTCTAATAGGCTTTTAAATAACTATAAGTTAGTCAAATGAAAGTTTAAAAAAATTGGCGGACATAGATTTTTAAAAAAAATGTAATTTTTTTGTTTGCATTATCATAAAGTCACATTTATTCTATTTTTAAAAAGCTACATAAATAAATTTTGTAAATTATACATATAATTTTATTAGATAACATTTAGTGTCTCTGTATGTATGTTGTGTTTCATAAAAAAAAAAAAGCCACATTAGTCATTATATTTTTGTCAAAAACGTCACACATATAAAATCATATGTCTTCCATTTTATTTTTTGAAAAATAATTAACGATGACAATTCACTACGACTTTTTAATTAAAATGTTACAAGAATAAAGTATTGAGACGCTATAAGATCAAAGTGTTACATTCAATTAAAAAGTCACGTATAAAAATAAAAAGTCACATTTTTAATTTAAAAGTACATAACAAGTCACTTTTCAACTAATAAGTCACAAAGTAAGTGTCACATTTAATTCAAAAGTAGCATTTTTAATTCAAAAGTTGCATACCAAATCGCTTTTCATTAAAAAGTCGCATTTGATTAATAAGTTACACTGTAAGTGTCACATTTAATTCAAAAGTCATATTTTAATTCAAAAGTCACATAACAAGTAACTTTTCAATAAAAAGTCACATTTGATTAATAAGTCACAAAGTAGGTATCGCATTTCATTAAAAAGTCACTTTTTTAATTCAAAAGTTACATTTGATTAATAAATGAAAAACTTTTCACATTTCATTAAAAAGTCCCATTTTAATTCAAAAGTCACCTAAAAAGTCACTTTTTATTAAAAAAGTCACATAACAAGTCACTTTTGATTAAAAAATCATATTTAGTTATTAATAAATTACAAAGCGAGTGTCACATTTCATTAAAAAATTACATTTTTAATTCAAAAATCACAGGGCAAATCATTTTTCATTAAAAACTAAAAAGTCACAATTTTAATTCAAATGTCACATAACAAGTCGTTTTTCATTAAAAGTCACATATGATTAATAAATTACAAAGCAAGTATCATATTTAACTAAAAAGTCACATTTAAATAATAATTCACAAAACAAGTACTTAAAAGGGGGAAAAAGTTACTATCACATTTTTTTATTAGAAAGTCATGCAAAAGTAAAAGTCACGCTTAAAATTCACATAAAGTCACATAAAAGCCTTATATTTACTGATATATTTTATTATCAAGAAGTCACATATATAAAATTTAAATTTGTGTTATTTTGTAAATAAAGGTCTCATATAGAAATTTCTTTATAATCACATTTATATTAGAGGTCACATTAATTTACACAAAGAAATGACGTGTGCTCTTCCGATCTCTTGGAGAAAAAAGAAATAAAAAATGAGAGAGAGGGCCAAGATTCCAAACAGCACAAAAAAGAGCTACAAAGCCCATATATATGTTAATCGACGGTAATGATTTTAGGATGCATATGATGATTTGCGGATCCCTAATTTTAACTATGTTTTTCCAAAACTTATGCAATTTGCAATAAATTTCCTAATTTTCTCTATCAATATCATCTGACTTCTTTCATTTCATATGGCTTCCTATCCAAATAAAGTACATATTTTTGTGGAATGGTACTAAGTTCTACCTTGGTCGAGATAGAGGGACCACATTCAAGGTTTAAAAGACCTCAGTCCTATTGTAATGATTTTGTTTTTATTTCCTTTAGAAAAATTGAAACTTGAGATGAATTGCTATTATGCTCTATGATTAGTTTTAGAGTATCTTACAATTTGTTCAAGGTATAAAGGACCACAGTCCTATTGTGATGATACTATTTTTATTTGATAATAGAATTTTTTTTCTTCCTCAGTCCTCATATTGCTCATAATAAAAGTATTTTATTTTTATTTTTTATTTAGTTATTCAAAGCATATCCTAGAGAGATCAAACAATGCTGTAAGCCTGTAATGACGACGGACTAACGTAGCACTACTTTTTTCCCTTTTTGTTCTCATTGCATATTTTTCTGATTTCTTTGTTCAATATATATACCAACATATTGGTGTGCTCTGGATTGTGTATTGTTGTATTTTGATATATGCTTATTTTTCAAATGATTACCAACTTATTTGATACTACCTCCGTCCCAAAAAGATTGTTCATTTCAACCATACACACATATTAAGAAATATTAGTTAGAATAGTTAAAATATTAAAGTTTATCTATATTTTTCCTATTTTACCCTTTTTATTAATGTCAATAAGCAATTAATGAATACATAAGAAACTTAATGGACGGAGGTGGCAGAAAGTTTATGGGTTGTATTAACAAAGAAAAACATTATTCCCAAAGCCAACCTTTTGTATTCCCCAAGTCATAAACTATATTACCAAGGTATATGAATTAGGGGTATATTAGGAACTCTATAGATAAAATACATGCCTAAGATAGTAACTGGACTATATTTTGGGACGGAGGAAAAAGGAAAGATGGACCATCTTTTTGAGATGGAGTAGTAATTGATTTTCATTTATTTTCCTATGTTTTGTTGAATTACATGTTTTAATATTTTGGTTTTATGTGTAAAAACATGTTTTGCAAGTTGGGTTTCTGTTTTTCAATGACATTCACATTTTTTGTTTGTTTCTTTTCCTTTTAATTTTCCCTTTGAAATCCTTGACTCCTTTCTTCATTCAGCGTTGTTCTTAATTAAATGCTAATTATGCTATCGATCGTAGATGAATTTAAATATCGCATATTAGGACTTATATCCCGTAACAGGGGTTAGCAATTGAGAGGAGAAAGGAGCCTGAGAATGTGGAACTTTGGGATTTTTTCTGAATTATAACTTTGGGATTTTTTTTATCTTTTTTGGATTTTCTCTGTTTGTAAATCAGGAATCTACTGTAAAATTTTTAGACATTCTACACATATAAGAAATCTATTGATTAAAAAGAGTTGCTTTTTATTATTGAAAATGATGAGTGATTTGAGACAGTTGTAGCACTGTTACACTCACTTTTCTATCAAACACTTGCATTTTAACGATCTCAATGATGGCATTTACATACAGTTAATCCCAAAAAATAAAAAAATGAATAAAGTAGTTTTAACTATTCAGTTTTGTTATTGTAATACGTTAGTATTCTTTTCCATGCATTGGTTGATTTAGTTATTAGATAATAATCTGGATATGTATCTATCAGTAAGAGAATTTATCTTAAATGCAATACATATGAAGCTATCAAAATTATTTAATAAATAGAGGACACCAATCTTTCTTGGTTAAGAACTTGAAATCCAATTTAACACTGACGCTGCTTAAGTCATTCACTTATTGACTTATTAATCACTCCACAAATTAAAGTGTGTGAGCATTAGAATCTAATCACTCATTAGACAGATATGCAGAGTGATGCCACGTACGTAGTTATTTTGGGCTAAACTAATAATGATGTTAATTTTTTATTGCTTTCAAATGGGGGTTGGGATGTCTAATTTTCACTCATTTGAATATGGATATGGTGATTGTTTTTTCTAGGCCACTAAATCTCTACTTTCATGCAGATAGGTAAACAATAAATGTCAAATAAAAAATATTACGAGATAATTACTCGAACTTAGTGATTATTTTTATCGAATACTACTGTTAATTTTGGATGATTATCTCAAATAATTCTTTGTGTCTTTTTCTATTATAAAGATATTTTGTAATAACTTTACGTTGTTTATTATTGACGAATCAATGATGTTATCAGTCTTTTATTTTGTGTCTTTTTTTGGGTTATCATAGTTTTTATTAAACTATATTTTTAGATGGTTTTCTTAATTGTATACAATAATCACCAGGGTTTGCTTATTATTCGTATACGTTTGCTATTACATAATATTTGCTATTGTACAACCCACATTCTATTTGTACAAGTTATATTTTTTGTATCAATTTTACGACGTCAAGCATTAACTCCTTTAACACTATTTTTGAAGTATAATATTTTCACTAAATCACTATCCCGTGCATCGCACTGGTTAAAAATCTAGTAAAAACATTAAATGAATATGTAGATAGAGTTTCAAAATAAAAATATTAAATTAAATGATTAAAAGAAAAAGTATAACAATAAAGGAAAGTATAATAATAGAAAAGTATAATAATAGAATAATGACATCAACAAATTGGTTTTTTAAAGACGTCAGACAATGAGCGGGAAAATTATTTCTAATTATGTTCGACAATCAATTGAGCCAAACAAACTCTACTTTTATATATACATAGATTTTTATTAGGGATTATTAATTAATTAAGCTACTCGTCCAGTCGACAATGAATGAATGATAAAATAAAGGAGAAATTTTTCATTGACCACAAAAAAAAATGTGTTAAAAAATAAAAAATTAAAAAAATAAAAAAAATTATTCCATCTATCCCAAAAATATAGCCCACTATTCATTTTTGAGATATCTGAAATAGAGTTTTTGTAAGCCAGATGTTTGATACTTTATCATTTCCGGTCTGAAATATATAGTCATCATTCTTTATTAAAAAGCCTAATTTGTATTATTTGAAGTTGAAAATAAATGTTACAATTAGAAGCCATGTAAAATTCTTTCGTCACAATGGGTGGTAATATATATTTTTTGTTACATGGACAAAGTAAAATATTTAAACAACTATCTTTTTATTCGTCTATTAAAAATATGCCCAATCAACTTTTGTTAAATGCTCAAAAATGATTTTAAAATTCAATTAATTAACCAAGTTACAAATACGTTTTACTTCGTTGTTGAACCTTAATTTGACCATTCAAATTTATTTCGTGTTTGTCTTTGTGCACGTGTCCATTTTTTCCTTAACTCGGCTTTATATATCGAAGAATGATCTAATTATTATCGCAAGGAATATCCATCCGAAGAATTTTCATGGTAAACAGAATTAGCATCAAACCATAAATGGATTCAATCCTTCAATAAAAGAGAAAACAAAAAATCAAAATCAATCAAATGAGTTTTAATTGGAAGACGAGGAGGAGCAGTCAATTTAATGAAACGTAATTAGGAATTTAGGGAAAATTATTGTTGAAATATTAATTCAAAGACTAAGACAAAGTAATAATTTTTCGGTTTTTCTTAATTTTTTGGATTATAAAAATTTTAGATTTCATCCCATACAACAATTTACAAATCATTATTAGATAATGATTATATGTATATACCTCATCTCGTGTCCTCCTCGCATCCACTTTATTGAATTCCTTAGAAATCATGATAAATTTAATTTATATGGGGTGGACACGAGATGAAGTGTATGCGTAGCATTAGCCATTATTATCATTATATATGTAATAACGAGAATTTTATTATGCGTAGCATTATTATTATTATTATTATTATTATTATTATTATTATTGTTTTTGTTATTACTACTATTATTCGAAAATAGAATCATAAAGATAAAAATAGAATTATGAAAACAAGTCAAAAATTTTGAAGATAACTTGAGTAGAAATTATTCAAAACAAAAATAGAGAGCAGACATGGTAGAAGATTACGGGAGAAACCTAAATATGTGAGCTCCCTGTATGAGTCCACATAATTGTCTCAATAATCTCCTACAATGTGTATGCATGACAAAATAATCTCTTCATGCATATGGCGGGAGCACAAACTATTCAATTGCTGATTAATTCCTTCTGTGGCGGCGCCATGTAGAATTGTTGATTGATTAGTTTCTTACGAAGATGTGTGGTTTTTGTACTTGGTTCTTCATGTTGCATCAATACTCACTCTCAGAAAGTCTTCTATTTTTTTTTTTTTTTAACATTGCATAAAGATTATAAGGTAAGGGAATCGAATGCTTAATCAAGAGTGTGGAAAGCTACTTAAATACTATCACGAGACTACATGAGTATTGGCTAAAAAGAATCTTTCATTTAGTCCTTCTATGGAGTTCATTGTGCCCAATGAGGCAACCCCCATTGGATACATTGGGGGAGCGGGCCCAACACACCTAATGGGGAGTTGCCACATTGTCTGTGTAGTGTTTCATTCCCTTTTTCGTTTCAATATTATCATTTTATTAGACTCACAAGTTGAAGGACATTACATTTTACATCAGCATGTGCTCTCAAGTGTCATCCAAACATGTTCTCTGAAACTACATGTGATTTTTTATTTCATATTTTCAAGTGACTACACTTGATTACCTTACACGTCCAAAAACAAATGAATATAAGCAACTTAAGATGCATTCTCAAAACTTAACAAGATAACATAAAGACCACAAAAAATACCTTTAAGAAAAAAGTAGGGAAGTTATTATTTTTGTGTAACAAACATACTATTCAATAATTACCGACCATAGGGAGGTTTTCACCTATCTTTTCATTTGTCCGTTTGCATGCAACTCTCTTCAATCTCATACAATCCTCATACCTCTTCTTTACCAAGAATATTCAAGTTCTGCAAATTCAAATCATATAATCCTACATTCAGAACCACTATGGTTAAAGCTACACTAGGTTAAAATCCGGGTTCTAAGCTTTACCTGTTTAATTAGTCGAGGAAAAGTAAGTGTCTCCTTCCAAATATATGCTTCCCTAATCTCACAATTATCAAACGTCTTGAATACTAATCTTCCATGGTCGTAAATTACTACTCGTTTTCTTCCATCAATTATTGTATATCCAGAATGACCTTACCATCGTCAAACAAATACAAGGGGTTCCAACTTAGGTTTCTCGGACGTGTTACTTGAACCTCATCCAAAGTAAAATAAACCTTCTTTGCCCAAGATTCCACATTGCCATGCTCTTCCATCATCCCCAGGATTCACTATAGTAAAACAAAGCTTTCCCCTTAGTACAGTTAGAATAGGTATAGAATACCCTGTTCGAAGAGGTGATGGTAGTGCCAACTCTCTGTATTTTTCATTGGTTATTCCAAGTGAAAAAATCACGAAAGGTCCTTCTCCTCCGGCGGAGATTTCTTCCATAGGATAAGCAATCCAATGAAGTGCTCCATACAGCAAGATCCAATTTCGACAGTACCATATGCTGCTCTTATCTGGTACATCAACAATTGCCCTCCATAAAGCACTTCTCCACGAATAGACCCAAAAATTAGATTCGCGATCTGCTGCAAATAATTTGTAGTCGTCGGAGAAGGAGTCGTAAGCTAATCTAAATGGGATCGTGCCATATTTCCTATATGTTCTGGTACCAAGAAAAGATGGAAAATCCAAAAGTCTCTTAAATTTTCGAATACAAAGGTTTCATATGAAATTACCTCTTTCACCCATAACGTAAAACAGGCCATCATCACAAAAGTTGGATATTGTGATCCAGTCATACTGGCCTTCTCCAATAGGAACTTCGAGTCTTGTTATGTCCTTGTCATCAAGACTAATATTCTGTTCGTCTGAGGTTAAGGCTGAAAGCGGGCACGAATAAACGTGTTTCAAGTCACCTCTCACGACAAGAATGGCCCTTGTAGACTTTGATTGATTCAGATGTTTCGTTTTGAAGTCAGAATCTTGAGAAATTAAAGAACAGATGAAACGGGGGAAAAAATAAAAATGAAATTTAACTCAACTTTGGGCTATAAATTTTTTTATTTATTTATGGTTATTTTACTTTGGGATATTAATTCCTAATATAGACCCAAAAAAATTCCATCACTTAACGGATCAAGAAATGAAATGCTACATTCAGTAATAATGCAGCAAGACCCAATCTTTCCAGCAACGCTCGAAATGGCAAGAAATTTTTCTGGTTATTTTTACGTGAATCTGCACGGTAAATCTAAACAAAAATTGTGATCTGTGAGTGGAGCAATCACGAAAAATTATTATTATTATTTTTAGCAATTTTAGTTTTAATTCCTAACATAATTAAAAAAAAAAATCGATTGTGACTATGGGGCTTTCTCTAGTATTAAAAATATCCCCTTATTAGAGAATCCGGATTAAAGTCGTCATGCCTCTCCACCATAATCCCCAACTTGTACTCAAAAAATATTTTGATCACAGAGCATGGCAATCCGATCCAATCCATGATTCGGCCGGGCCCAATTCGCCCAGATCGTAGGGCAATAATCTATCAATTTATTTTCGCATGCAATAACAAACGTTTTTTTATATATGAACTGATTGTGTAAATTCAAATGGAAGAGGAAGACAAGGATGAAAGTTGGAACAGAATGCATTACCGACACCCAACTAATAAAGAACAAGAAACTACAGCCTTCTTTTTCAAAGCACTCTAAGTAAGATGTTCGATAGATAGGCTCCTTCAGGGTAAGAAGGATCGATAGGATGATCACAAGCTGCTCCAGCTTGCCGGACGACAGTTATCTTTCTCCCAGCCATCTGGGCAGCACTCTGTACACAAATTAATATAGAGTGGTACAGAGATCAGATAGAACATTAGAACACAGGGTCACGGCTGAGTGGATAAAACGCACATTCAATCATTCTACATTAGTTCCGCAATCAATGTGTTGTGCAATTACATACCAGTAGAGCAAAGCAGGGGATCAAAAGCATGATTATGACTTTACTGGTGAAGTAACACCCCATGTAGTAACATTAACTAATTTTGGAAAGGTACCTCAGAAATTCTTTTAATGAGAAGAACAGGTAACTTGCCTGCAGAATTCGTAAAAACATTCCACTCTGTGTCATGGCCCCAGAACACGAGCATGTCATTAGCAACCCACCTGGTCGTGTTATTTGCATTGCCAAAGAATTCAAATTTCTGTACATCCCAGACGCGTTTTGTAATACCTAAGAAGTAGCAATGGACCAAGATGATCAGTTTGATTTTTAGGAAGTTTGCACATCCTTGTACCACCCAACCAAAAAAAATAAATAAATAAATTTGATGTATATTACTGTATCCTAGTTTGAATTACAAAGCATGAAAAAGGCATAAAAAGTCGAGCAGAACCTTTCTACGTGGAGCTAGTTTTGGCGGATCCATGATAACTATATCCCATGATTCACCTCTAGAAATAGCTGCCTTCATAAAATCAGTTGCATCATGTCTCAGAAATGATATTCTTCCCGGATCAAGGCCATTGGCGGCAATGTTCTTGTTGGCAATTTCCACGGCAGGCAAAGATGAATCAACACCTTCCAGAAAATGAGATTAATAAAAAATTCTTTACAATAATCATAAGAAGCAAAGCCCTATCCTAAATGAAATTGAAGCCATAAATACCAAATTTGTCTACTCTATTCAATTGATACACAGAACCATCTCCATTGTGACTTAAAAAATTCTGTGTATCATCAAGATTCAGATTAAGGTAAATTTCAAAATCATATGGATGGTTAACAAACGCAGGAATCATAAAAGAACTTGATTAAAAAGTCTCTGGCTATTTGCTGCTAACTTCTTTAGTCATTTAAAAGATAATAAATTGTGCAAAAGTAGATAAAAATATAAACATGGTACCTCCAAATGAATAGTCGAATAGTAGGGAAAAGTTACTGAAACACGGGAAAATAATACTTTTTTGAGAATGTGTAGTTGAAATGATAGTTGAAATAATGTGCGGAAAAATGATTTTTGGACAAATTAATTTCCAAACAAGCTACAAACTCGTTAAAAGAGAGAAAATCATCTCTTTTTTTATGAATGCCAGAGAGAAGCATAGCTATATGTTTAATATGATAAGAGTTGATTTTGAGATTATATGGTAACTCCAGGCTTTTGCAGCCAGATTTTCAGAAAGAAAATCTATTTTAATGAAAAATCATTTCATCCACGGATACATAGATGAAATTGGCTGACTGTTAGATCGCTCGCTTCATTTAAAGAATATCAAAAATAAGTAAACAAACAAAAGAGATGTATTTCACCAATTACGCTCAAAGCTCCGCCACATGCTGCGTTCAGTGCAAAGCCTCCAGTATAACAGAAGATATCGAGTACTGTCTGGCCCTTTGAAATTGAAGATATCAACTGACGGTTTTCACGCTGATCTGCATAGAAGCCTGTTTTCTGCCCCTCCAACGACACTAAATACGAGATGCCATTCTCCACAACCTGGTCATGGGAAAATTGAATACCAATATATATGACCGAATACAAAATCTAGAAGGAAAAAAAGAAGAGATCGGAAGAGCACACGTCTAAATACTAAAGCTACATATTACAAGATTTAGAAGGGGAAAATTTGAAAGATAAAAATGAAAGGAGTAAAATTCTTAAGAGAATGTTTCACAGTACATCAAATCTCCAACTTGGCAAAAATTATATAGGTTTTGTTTAACCATTTCAATTGTTCTCCATATATGATCTTGCATCTCGGGACATGAGTTCTGCAGCCCACATACTCTAAGGAAAATTCAGTGATGAAGTAAAAGCTTGCCCTTTTAATCACCATAACTGACTTCAAGCCGGATGAGCTTGTACAACAGAATATTACCTTCACCATTCTGGGAGAATTTGATGATTCTATAGATGCAGTACCAGAGAAATCTACCCCTTCCTCCTTCAAAATCTCAATGGACGGTCTCCAGGTTATGTTGTTGATATTGCTTATTCTACCCATGCACTCTTTTATTTGTTGCTTGTACTTTTCAACCCAGGCAGCAGAAGAAGCTATCACAGCTTCATCTCCAAAAATATCAACAATAAGACCTGACAACCTGCAGAAAAGAACACCGGAATGGCAAAGAAAGGAAATTAATATTTTCAATCGAATGGCTATGTGAAGGAGGTTTGCATTTAGCACATAAAAATGCTGCAGGTCCAAATCCAATGGTGCAATCCATCATCCATCTTATATTGCCTTAATCTGCTGATGGTTAAATCCTATAATGCAGAAATAAGTGAAAGCGCAGAGTTGGATGCCACAACAGAATGTAGAAGAAGTGGCATTTGTAATGATAAAAATACAATGCTAAGGCCTATAGCCAAGCTAAAGTTTTATGCAGATATGATATTTTAAGCACATCCATGCAGAGGGACCCCTTGACTCAGTTGTTTGTTTTTAGAATTATTATTATATTATATACTGGTAGAGTGATAAATAGCGAAATTTACATGTTTGACAAGGTTGAGATGGTCAATCACAAAAAATTTCAACATGCAGAAATCAACGCATAAATTGAAGCAAAACATGAGTCAAAAGGAAACAAAACAAAAGAAGACTTAAAGGATGCCCTAAATATCGGGTGGATGCTTGCATACTCAATATAAAACAAACATTTAGGCTGACTGACCAAGTCCAGATAAAAAGTAATCTATTGACGAGGAATTCTATACTGCAGTATTACAGCCTAAAAGAACTTGTAAGAAGCAGAAGAGTAAGGACTTTTAGAACTTGTAAGCAGCAGAAGAGTAAGGACTTTATACCGATCCCCTTCACTATTGACTACTCGATATGCATTTGTACTGGCTGAAGGAAGGTCTAATCGTTCTCGCAATGTAACAGCAGCATCAATTCTTGTTTCTATCATCGTGTCAACATTCAGTGCGCAAGAAGGATTTCTGCACAATTTTGACTATTGATACAATTAGGCTTTTACAATTGAAGAGAGAAACCACATAATATTCAATTTAAAGGGACAGCTACCGGGATGCTTCGTCCTCCAGCTGCATCAGCCTAACACAAAACATAGAAACTGAATTATACAAGCCCCAACCAATTGGTTTTTCTGTCCCATCAGCCACTAAGACAACGTCGCCTGTTTTGGGGGGTGGTCTACCAATTATCCTATCAACCGCACCACTGTACACCATTGGACTTCCATCCCTAAAAAGTTGAGTCTTCCCCTTTTTCAGCACAACCTTGGCAATGCCTACAAATCAATTCCATCAACTTCTTACATGGATAACCTTTTTGGCAATTCATACCGTTCACTAACTAATAACATAAACTACTTGCATTGTGCAAGCCATTAGCACCCCATTTAATCAAATGCGTCACAAAAGTTGGTCTATAAAGTGGGGGCAATTAGTCTAGAATGAGCCATATCCAATTTATAAAGCTAAGTTTTGTTCCACGAGAATCAGAGGTGAATCCCAATTCACAAGCTAGGTGATTTTATCAAACACTACAGCTATAATGACACCTTTAGGCAAAAAAAATCTTGCTACTCAGCTAATAGATGAAGGCAATTTTCTCAAAAATATTTATGTGACTTGAGATTTAAAACCAAAAGATGGCATATCAAAAAGAACAAATACTAGTAAAAACACAAATGGAAAGAAAATGCCTTTAAACACTGGCCCAATAGAACATAGAAAATTCAAGAACTAAATTCCCAATCTGAGAATTAGAAAAATTATAAATAAGAAGCCCTTTACAGCAATATACAGGGAATTCTGAGAAATAACCTTTTGGGTGGTTTGAAGCAATTTCTTGAAGAGTAGTGGTGCTGCTGGGTGACGCTGAAGCAAGAGACAGAGTCTTCGACGCCAAGAAGCGGCAAGCAACTGCCATATTAATTACTACTGGATAATTCTTCTGGTGGTTTTAACAAATTAACCGGAAATTTGATGCTTCAACCTAATTCACTAGTTCGATGTATTAGCATTTAGAGAACTGCTCAGCACTCAAACGCATCGACGCATAACGTTCATTATTTATGGAATGGTATGCAATGGAATTGCTGCTTTATCGCTGGGCAGTGGGCACTAAACAGTTGGGCTTAAAAAGGGCGATGTTTGTTTTTCTAATTAATTAATTAAGTTATTTATTTATTTAAGGGTTAATTACACCTAACGTACCCAATCTTTTAAGTATCTATAGATCACATCCCTAACTTTTAATTTTCTTTTTGTGTGTCCTTAACTTTTAATAAAATCTCTATTTTAATCCCTATTGACGAAAAACGTCTAATCCGTCTGTTAAGCAAGGGGCATTTTAGAAAAATCTAAAAAATAAATATTTTAATTTAAAAAAATAAAAAATATGGGGGACCCCTCCCCTAGAAGCTTCAGAGGCCGTCATCGCAGACTAGTTCTGAGTTTCTCTATCTGGGTACTCTTCCGATCTCTCATGGAAATGTTATAGACTAGCGTAATGTTTACAGTGGAAACAGGACCAATGACAGTAATGCTTTGAATTTGTGAAAGATGGAGTCGTCGGAGCTCCATCCCTTGCCGCCATTGCACACACACAGTTTCCAGCATGATAGATCGGAAGAGCACACGTCTATAGAAATACAGAGGGGACATCAAGTAAAGCCGAGGAAGAGGAGGAGTTTTACTCTCCTAAAGGCTCATTGAACAGAAGGGAGAGCTCTATTGCAACTGGATCGGCTTCTAGAAGGGCTTTTGCAACGGTGGAAGTGGGGAATTTTAATGGGTCGACTTCGAATTCTTCGTCTATTTACTCTTCATCCATAACGGGTTCTAGGTCTGCATCTCCAGCTAGATTTGTATCGTTGCGCATTTCTCTGGCAGTTTGAGTCTGAGAAACTCGATTCTCAAGTCGCCAGAGTTGATCGAGATTCAGATGGCTCCGGAGCCGATGCAAACGACAATGGCAATGGAACCTTTGGTGTTTAAGGAATCTGCATCACCGCCGCTGCCAAGTTCATCTTCACCAGAGAGATATCTGAGGAGAAGTGTAGAATCTTCGCCCAGGATTTCAAATGCTTCGGGTCAGAATGTAGAATCTCCGGTCAGAATCAGTAGCCCTGTCCAGCAAAATGTGACGGTGGTACCAACATTGGCACTGTCGCTACTGCCGCCTCCTCCTCTGCCTCCTACCTTTGCATCTCTCTGTTCCACCACCTACAGTACTGCCACAGCTGTTGGCAGCCTCTTCTCACCGCCCCCCCCCCTTTTCCAACCAAAAAAAAAAGAAAAGAAAAAAAAAACATTTTTCCTTTTTTTAAATTAAAATATTTATTTTTTATATTTTACCAAAAATGCCCCTGACTTAACAGACGAATTAGACGTTTTCCGATCTCAAGAGGGACTAAAATGGGGATTTCATTAAGGGTTGAGGACCCACAGAAGGAAAATTAAAAGTTGAGGACGTGATCTACAAATACTTGAAAGGTTGGAGACGTTAGGTGTAATTAATCCTTTATTTAACTTAACAAATGAGGCAGCGGTATCGAATGAAATTGATCACCCGCAATACGTCATCCCACCAGAGGCACATGTGGTGGGCGATAATTAGACAACTCATATGTGCGTTGTCTTACACATAAACTATTTAATCATCACCCGTTAAGTGTGAGTCTAGCGGGATAATCTCGTTAGATATGTGGCGAGTAATCAAAACTCGGGTATCGAATTCTAGTCTAGGGTGTGAGAAGTCAACTCAGATGTCATTAGACATGGCTTTTGGGGGCTATCCACTAGACACACACACGGGTAATAATTAGACAATCCATATGTGAATTGTCTAATATGATTGTCCTACACACGAATTGTCCAATTATTATCTTTCAAGTGTGCGCCTGACGGGTGCTCAAAACTCAGGTGAGGTTGGGGTTGAAATTTTGAAGTGAAAATACCAAAGTGTGACTAATAAAAATTATACTAGGAACAAAATAAAAAGAATCACGCTATTAGGTTATTTGAATTGTACTTTAATAGTTAGGATGTTTTGCATTTTGTGGTGACAATCATGGGTTCGAACCATACATATCCCTCTTTAAATTACCTCACTCCCCTATATCTCCTGTATCCAAAAAAAAAAAAAAGAGGAAGAATCACACTATTTGAATATGTGTGTGTGTGTGTGTGTGAACAAAAGTTATGAAAAAGGGGTTTCAAATTATTATTTTACCCATGCACAATTAAAGAGGGTTCAAAGTTATTTCAAGAGTAATAAAGTAATTCAGATCATTTCTCGTCATAACTTTTATTCACATGTGTATCGTGACAAAAGTCTTGCTATTGTAAAATACATTTGACAAAATAAGGTAATTTCACCATCTTATCATTTAAATATTTTTTCCCTGTCAGGCCGTCACTGTCACACAATACATAGGGCTAAGACGCTGAGTAATAATGATTAAATGTCAGAATTGTAACAGTATAACGTTACCAGGCTCACATATAGCGTACCAATATTAGGCAATCCACATGCGAGTTTGCTCCACAATAGTGTGGTTGTGCGATATTGCCACATAACATTGCTCATTTGATCACTTTCATTAAAATGATAATATCGGTTTTTTTTCAAATATTTTTGTCAAGAGATTTTTACAAATAGTATTTTCCAAATTAGGATTAGTACCTACTTCCGTCTAAAACTTGTTGACAAGCACAAAATCTGTTTTTCAAAAAAATAAATAAATAAATTATTTTTTAATAATTCAATTACATATATGATTATAGTTTTGCAAAAATACAAGTTACATAATGCATATTTGATTGAAAATAAAATTTACATTAGAAAATATGAATTGTTTTTAGAAAAAAAAAAAAAGAATCTACACTACCTCTAAGAAAATATTTTTCCTTATTTTCAGGAAAATGTTTCGAACTAAACAAAATGTGGACAATATTTTTCTTGAAAAGAATATCAACTCAAACGCTATAAAAGCTAGAACTTTAGTGAAGAAGGAAAATTTCCAATAGAAAATATTCACAATCAAAGCACGTTGAACAGAAAATCATCTGTATTCAATATGCAAAGTTAATGAAATATTCAGACGATAAAATATTTGAGTACACAATTGAAAATAAATTTTAAAAAAAATTGATATTCATTAGTCTATATTATGTTAAATGACTTCCTTTATCACTAGGGATGTCAAAAAAAATCTGATATGCTCCAAACCTAATGAATACTCGATCCGTTTAAGAAAAAATTTTCTGATTCGTGGACTGGTGGAGTGGATCATGCTAGAATTTGCAATCCGCCAAAGGATCGCAAATCGAATCGGATCATGGTCGATCCGATCTATTTAAAAGGGAAAAAAAAAACTTAACTTCAGAAGCTGTTAGGATCACAAAAGTACCACGGAACATGTAATCGGATGACTGATGAAGAAATTGCACACATTCTATGGTGTCCAATAGACAACATGGCAACTCCCCATTGGGTGTGTTGGGCCCATTCCCCCCTCCCAATATGTCCAATGGAGGGTTTCCATATTAGACATTGGACATTATGTCTAATGGACTCCATAGAAGGATTAAAGAAATTGAAGAGGAGGTAAATATTATTAATTTAAGTTATCCTAAATATGTTCTAATTTTCTCTTTGCTTCATGTTATATGTTGTCTTCTCTTTTGCAGCCAAAATCTTGCATAAATTATGATACTTATGCTGACACTCCTGAGTATTGACTTTTGAGAAATGAAGATTTAAAGAAGAAAATTTTCTTGTCCTTGTCTAATTGTTTTATGCATGTTAATATATTTAACTATTTGATGGGTTTGTAATCTCTCCATTGCTTTACTTTTGATTGGCGATGGGCACGCATATTGTCACGCCCTTGCCATTTTATCCCGTATTATTGAATTACTTATATCGGTTTGAATGCTTTCACTTGAATAGTGGGGGACGAGATGTATAAAACGAATAAATTATTAGATCTTGTCTTATATATGACAAGCCACAAAGACATATATATATCTGTATGTCTATAGAGAGGTGGGCCAAAGTGTATTCTCATAGCTCCAAAGATCGGTTTCTTCTATATGCAAAATTCTACTTCCGTCCGCGGACATGCTCTAACTCCCAGCTTGCTTGGCAAATGTCTCGCTTTCAATCATCTACAAGATTGGAGGAAAAGGGAGTGAGTAAAACGTACTCAGTGAGTAACAAAATCCTTTAATTCACCTTTCTTTTTAAGGAACTCTTTTTAATCACAAGTTCAAGAAAATCATGAATTTCACAAAGTTTTTGAATGCAAAAGGCTTTTGGATGCACAAGAGGGTCCTATCACTAGTTAAACTACTACCCGTAGTGCCTACAAGATTTATATCAATTCAAGTAGATCCACGATTGAATTCTGGTTGACCCCTACCGAAATTCCGACATAGACCACAAAGAACCACAAATACAAGTTACCGTGCTATTTATTACCTACCTCGGTATCATTACGCGGCTCCTAGTACGGGGAAATACCACATAACATACCACATAGCAACGCAAGACGAGTAGAGCATTAACTAGCGATACAAATGCAATAAATCAATCTTTCTCACTACTACAAAAAAGGGATAATAGGCATCGGTTGTAATGATACGCGTCGATTGTGTAGCAGACGCCTATGTAAGAGACACCCATAAATAAGGAATAGACGTCGGTTTTATTGAACAACCGAAGCCTAAAGTGAAAAATAGGCATTGGTTGTTCAATGAAACCGACGCCTAAAGTTAACCATAGGTGTCGGTTGTTTACAAGCGTCGGTTGTGATCAAACAACCGACACCTATACTTGTCTCTTTTTTTTTTTTTTTCTCTTTAAGCATTAGTTGTTTCCGAACAACCGACGCCATTTGTTTTTTTAGGGCAATTTTCACATATCGTCCCCAACCTTTGCACTTAGAATTGCTTGGGTCCCTAACCTTTTTTTTTTAGCGCGCTGGGTCCTCAACCTCTCATAAATGCGCTTAAAAGGTCCCTATTGATGGAATTCATCCAAAATTCCGTTAAGTGGTTGACAAAATTACATTTATACCCTTATCCTCTAAATTTAAAAAAAAGAAGCTAAAAATCAAAAAAAATTTAAAAACAAAAAGAAAAAAATTTGAAGAGGGGGGGGTTTCACTGCCGTTTCCAGCAGTGAACTTCACTGCAGGAACGACAGCTCTTGACTGCCGGGAATGGCAGTGTTTGCTGCCATTCCGGCAGCTCACAATGGGGGGAGCTCCCCCAATTGTTCTGCCATTTCCGGCAAAATGGGGGGGAGCTCCCTCCCATTTTCTCTGCCATTTCCGGCAGAAAAATAGAGGGGAGCTCCCTCCCATTGTTCTGCCAACAGAACAATAGGGGGAGCTTCCCCCCATTTTCCTGCCCAGAAATGGCAAAAAATGGAGGGAGAGCTCCCCCCATAGTGAGCTGCCGAAATGGCAGCAAACACTGCCATTCCCGACAGTCAAGAGCTGCCGTTCCAGCCGTGAACCCCCCTTTCAATTTTTTTCTTTTTGTTTTTAAATTCTTTTTTTTTAATTTAGAGGATAAGGGTATAAAGGTAATTTTGTCAATCACTTAATGGAATTTTGGATTCCGTCAATAGAGACCTTTTGCGCTCATTCATGGGTTGAGGACCTAATGCGCTAAAAAAAAGGTTAGGGACCCAGGCGATTCTACGTGCAAAGGTTGGGACGATAAGTGAAATTTACCCTTTTTTATAATATAGATGTCCCAAAAATATTTATTGTCATCCTGCGAAACTAGAACAAGAAATACACCCAATCTACAACTAAGAAGAATTTCTAGCACCAACACTAGCGATTTCCATACACTTTAACACAATTATCATCACCAACTTAATATAAATGAAACTATCATGTCTAACTACTCTATAATCTAGCATTAAAAACTAACGTAAATAAACCATTTATTAAAATCAAATTAACAATACTGAATATAGATTTAAGTACTCCAAACATCAATAACTATTATATTATTATACTACTCCAATCATCGCCATATCTTAACATAAATCTAACTACAATCAATAACTAATTCAAACAATATTAGCAAAAATGTAATCTATAAATTGAGCAAAACCATTATATCATTAATTAACCATTGAAATAATGTGCACTAACTATTGAAATGTACATGTTTGTATGAAGATCTATAATCTATAGGTAAATAATATTTCAAAATAGATAAAACCAAAAATCACATCTTTGTATCATTCACATTCGCAAACAAGCATTTGAATCTAAGTATTACGGGCAGATACCATAACACATTTGTCGCATGACCTTTTTTATCTGCAAATTTATCGTGGCTGTCCTTTCTCTTGTACAACGACGCTCCACACTTTGGGCACACATGCAAGTTCTTGTACTCATGTCGGTGTAAGACACAATCATTTAGACATGTGTGTATCCACTCAATCTACATACCCAACGTGCACAACAATTTCTTACCCCGTAGGTCGAGCTAGGAAGCCCGTTATCCTCAGGAAGTATGTCTTTTAGAAGTTCCAATAACCCTGTGAAACTCATGTCACTCAACCCATTCTTTGCTTTCAAATTATACAATTTAAACATGGCAGATAACTTTGTAAACTTATTACATCCCAGAAACAAATGCTTCTCGGAATCGAGGAACAAACCGTAGAAAATGTGCAGAGCCTCAGTGAAATCATCTTATATATTATTACACAACATTTCATCAATCCGGTCATCCTAGACATCATTATTATCTTCTCTAGCTACATTAGTTCCATCACTATTTTTTGCCGTGTTCTCCTCCTGAGCACCCTCATTGTCACCAGTGCTCGCCCTAGTAAGTAAATCCTCACTATGCCAAAACTACCGTGTATAATCTTCGTCAAAACCACGCATAATCAAATGGTGCTTCACTTACATATAACTACGATACTTTTATAGATTCTTACAATCGCGGCAGGGACATACTATCAGTTCTTTCCGTTTTCTTTTTCTATTACCTTCGGCAAATTTTATAAATACTTCAACCCTTTCAAATATTTTAGTGTAGTACGTCTCTCATACATCCAACTCCAATCCATTTATATCTCACGACCTATTTAGAGGGCCAAAACAAGAGTTATTTATTATGCACGGGTAATTCGTGTTACATTATTTGATTTTCTTGATTCATTTCTTTTCTCATACTTACTAGTTACATACGTATTTTCATCACAAAACCAATGAAATAAATTTTTACATTATTTGATTTCCATAATTTATTTGTAAATGAATATTGTTTGTTATAGACATATTTATTAATTGTATCACGAACTTAATGAAAGAGTTTTTCATTATTTGATTTTCTTGAGTTAGTTGTCTTCTTCATTATTTGATTTTCTTTAGTTAGTTGTTTTCTTAATTATATGTTTATTTACATAACAAACCAAATCAAAGAATTTTTACGTTATTTGATTTTCTTAATTCATTTCTCTATCAACACCACTCTAGCCAATGCATGACTTTCATATTCAAATTTCAATGAATCCTTTTATCAAACATGTGGTGTTCAACATTTTCAACTTCTACAAAAATCCTACAACTTCATAAATCTAACAAAATCTTGTTTACCTATACAAATATATGTATATTTATAACAAACAATACCCAAGAGCTTACATGCATCCACTAAAATCAACAACATTTATATTAATCCAACATACACAAACCTAGAACTATAATTCCCAGAATGTAGTTAAACAAAATCTATTATACTTACAAACTAATCAAGAAATATAATGGATAGTAGTTACCTTAAAAATAATTTGAAGAAGTGGAGAAAAATCTTTTCAAAAACCGAGAAAAAATGGAGCAAAAGCCATTCAAACTGCCGTCGTTCGCTGCCGCCCATCCCCCGCTGTCCTCTGCCACCAGCCGGTCAAAGTGTTTGAGATCGTGGGTTTTCGTTGCATTAGAAATGACTGAGGAAATATGGGTATAAGTTGCATTTGAAATGGCTGAGGATCGAAAAGGGGAGTAAGGCAACTGTGTTTGAATTGAAAGAAAAGAGGATCTGAGTTTTGTGTTTAAAACGAAAAGCAAATAGGCATCGGTTCCTAGGTGGAACTGACGCTGATACACATACAAGCGTCGGTTGTCATATGGCAACTGATACCTATTCTAAACTATAGGCGTCGGTTGCCATTTGGCAACCAACGCCTATAGTTTAGGATGCCTTTAGGCGTCGACTCCTAGGTAGAACCGACCCCTATACTTGTCCTATTATTTTCAAAATTGCCACAATTTAGGCGTCGTTTTTTCTAATGACCGACGTTTATTGCCATTTTTTCTCTAATTCTGTAGTTGTGTCTTTCCATAACAACGCATAAAAGTTTAGATTCATCTTAAGAAAACTTAATGAGTGCTTGAAAGGAAATCAAAGCATTAGTTACTCACCTCTTGATTCTCCAAACATTTCTTTAATGCTAAGTAGAAAAGTACATCTAAGGCCTTGGTATTCCTTAAACAATGTTGTTCCTCAACTTGAAATCTTTCTATATGTGAAAAAGAGTTTTTTCCAAGTGAAAAACTAAGTGTTTGGTGGGTTTTTAGGATAGTTTTCCTTCCTATCATAGTTTTGGACGAATTTAGATATTTTGGGATAGAGAGTGGGTATGCAAAATGTTTGGAAAGAACTTGATGAATTTCCCCCTTCAATTCCCTATTTATAGGATCAGGATTTAGTTATTTTTAATAAATCTTTTGGTTCCACCAATCAGAGTAAGACACGTGGCGCGATTGGCACCGTATGTTTTAAGAGGCAACATGGCCAGATCTAGTCCACTCATTTATTGCTCAAGAAATCCTTATACTTTGTGTTGTCTTGTAATTAAGTCACTGTACTTTAATTCATATTGATCAAGGTCCTTTCACTATCAATGTTTTTAAAGAAAGTCTAACTCTTAACCCCCAATGACTAGTTTGTTTAGAAACATATTCGAAACTTATTGATTCAAAATTAAAATTTACTAGAAGATTCCATTACCTGAAAGGTGTACATAGATTGCTTCCACTTCGCCACTCTGATTTCGTCATCATCAGGAGCATGCGTGGTGCTAGAGTATCAAAATACTAAAAATCAAATTTATTTTTCTTTCCAAATATAACATTAATTCACAAAAGTCGAGTTGACCAAGTAATCAAAGTCTTAACAATCTAATTACTCAAAATTATATAATTTATTTAAACTTCATAACAACCAACAAGGTTTGATTTGAGTGCAAAATAGCAAAAAGAAATCATTTTGATTGAAATAAGGATCAATCATGTGGAAGAAATAGAGTTCGAGGCTTAGAGGAGCCTAAAATAAATCTTTTAGATCAATCAGGAACAAATTACAAGGTTCAGGGGCTTGTGGTGCAATTTTTCCAAAAAAATCTTCGATCTCACTGCCTTTGGGGGCGGCCGAACCGTAGAGCTGGTGCGCCCACACTAGCTATTCTGTTTTTAATAGAATGTACGGTGCGCCCGTATAGAGCAATTTTTTTTGCCCCCATTTTTCTTGCTTTTCTCGTAATTGTTTTGATTTCAAAATATCCTCTAGTATGATTAGAGGCCATATGATATCTTTTAGGGCTAGTTTAACAGTTAGAAATAAAGTAAAAATTATCATCTTTCTCATCCATTTTCCTTTTTTTTGATAAACTTCAAATGATTGCTTTTCTTGGTGAACTCAATCCTATATTTTGAAATGCTTCCTTCTACTATTGTGTAGGGTTCATTTTCTAGTTTTTCTTGATAAGATCAATATCTCTAACTTATATATAGTTTTCTAGAGAAAATCAAATCAATATTAATGTACTAAGGAATTCCACACCACTTAGTTTTCATTTATCTAATAAGTATAACCTTTACTTAAAAGCTAAACGAAGATATACAAATCACTCATAAACTTAGCAAATAGCAACTTACTTGCAAGCTGGTTGGTTGATGCCTCCTGAGAAGTAGATTATGCATGTAGGGCCCTTGGAACGTTGCTCTGATACCACTCTTGTCACACCCCCGCCATTTTACCATATATTATTGAATTACTTATATCGGTTATTAAATTCTACAGCGGAATCGTTTCATACGAATAGTGGGGACGGGACGTACAAAATGAACAAATTGTTTTTTTGTCTTAAATATGACAATTCACAAAGATAATATATTTATATGTCTATAGAGATGTGGGCCAAAATGTATTCTCATAGCTCCAAAGATCGGTTTCTTCTACATGCAAAATTCGACTTCCGTCCATGGGCATGCTCTAATTCCCAGCTTGCTTGGTAAATATCTCGTGTTCAATCATCTACAAGATTGGAGGAAAAGGAAGTGAGTTCAACGTACTCATTGAGTAACAAAATCCTTTGATTCACCTTTCTTTTTAAGGAACTCATTTTAATCACAAGTTCAAGAAAATTATGAATTTCACAAAGTTTTTGGAAGCACAAAAGGGCCCTATCACTAGTTAAATTACTACTCGTAGTGCGTACAAGATTTATATCAATTCAAGTGGATCCACAATTGAATTCCCGTTGTCCTCTTCCTACATATGCCATAAAGAACCACAAAGACAAGTCACCGTGCTATTCATTACCCACTTCAGTATCATTAGGCAGCTCCTAGCACGAAGAAAATACCACATAGCATACCACATAGCAAAGCATGATGGGTAGAGCATTAATTAGCGATACAAATGCCATATACTGATATTTCTTTCCATAACAATGCATAAAAGTTCATATTCATCTTATGAAAACTTAATGAGTGCTTGAAAGGAAATCAAAGCATTAGTTACTCATGTCTTGATTCTCTAAAAATTTCTTTAATTCTAAATGGAAAAGTACCTCTAAGGCCTTGATATTCCTTAAGCAATGTCGTTCCTCAAGTTGAAATATTTCTATATGGGAAAATGAGTCTTTTCCAAGTGGTGGATTTTTAGGGTAGTTTTCCCCCACCATAGTTTTGGACAAATTTAGATGTTTTGGGATAGAGAGGGGGTAGAAAAAATGTTTGGAAAGAACTTGACGAATTTCCCCCTTCAATTCCCAATTTATAATATTCGGATTTAGTTGTTTTTGATAAATCTTTGGGTTCCACTAATTAAAGTAAGACACGTGGCACGATTGACACTATATGTTTGAAGGGGCGACGTGGCCAGATATGGTTCACTTGTTTATTGCTCAAGAAAGCTTTATACTTTATGTTGAGCTTTATACTTTATGTTGTCTTGTAATTAAGTCATTGTACTTTGATTTATGTTGATCAGGGTCCTTTCAATATCTAAGTTTTTTAAAGTAAGTCTAACTTTTAACCCCTAATGACTAGTTTGTTTACAAACATATTAGAAACTTATTGATTCAAAATTAAAATTTGCCGGGTGTTACACATGCCACAAACTTAGTAGGTAGTTCTTGTTGTTGATGGGTGATGACTTGATGAGTATATTAGATGTTGCCATGTTTATTGTTAGGTAAAAAAAAGTGTAAAAAAAAATTTTTTTTCGTTGATCGGTTGATAGATCGCAATCTTAACCTGCATCGATCCACAAGTCGTGGATCGTGGAGTAGATCATGATTTTGTAAATCTTTCGTAGAGCAAAGTGGATTGGTGCCGATCTGCCCAATTCGATCCATTGCCATCCCTGTTTATCACTCAACCATTACTCTTCTTCTTCATGAATCGTGACCAATTTTTGCTATAAAAATCTTATTCTAGTTTAAATTATCTTTTGTACCTTTTGTTAGCATAACTTGGATCTAACATAAATAGTTAATGTATTTCGTTAACAGTTTCAATATTGTTAAAACCAGGATGCAAAACTTTGGCATTTTAATGCTCACTTAGTCCATGGAAATAGTTACATACACATTTTCACATAGATTAAGCAAGTTAAATTAATATTTTTGGAAAAGTAGATTTAAAAATGTTTTTCCTAATATACACATTCATTTAATTATTATTCTACTTAGTTTTTATTTGTCGATAACAATAAACATTAAATAGAGGTGTGTATATATATATATATATATATATATAGTAAGAAAACTAAGAAATTAACTAAAAAAAAGTAGACAATACTTTGAGAGGGATAAAAAAGAAATAGTTGACTATTTTTAGAGGACGACGGGAGTAGTCAAATAACATATACCAAGACTCATGTGATTTAATGATATCTATGTTAGTTTTCATATCTAAGATTAGGTTTGATTCTCATATCTAAGATCAGGTTTGATTCTCTCCCTTACAATCCTCTTGTAATTCAAAGGGAAAAAATAAATAAATAACCTATGTAAATTTATGGAAGCTTTTGGTAGAAAGTAAAACGTTGAGCAAGCACATGCTTCATTTTAAAGTATGGGACCGAAGTTGTAATTTTCCTACGCTTGAATTGTGAGGTCAGCGAGGAGTTTGCCCGGTGGTGTCGCAATCGGTGAAAAAAGTTAAAAATAAAAAAAAAATATCCAGCGGCGAGGTAAGGAGAGAGAAAGGAATTGGAACGATTATACGCCCTAAGTTTCTCTCTCTAGATTTCCTTTCAATCAATCCGATCATATTATTCTCTGTTATTACTGTTTCTTCCTGCTGCTCAAAATGGTAAGTACGAGTGCTTTTCGCTACCCTTGCGTTCATTTATTGATTGATTGATTTATTCATTTATTTTGTTTGTAATTATTGAATAAATGATGAACTTTCGAAAATTTCCGCTAAGAAAATGATTTATACTACGATTGGATGCTTCGTTGGCTAAAATTTAGCTGCAAGGACATCAGTTTCGTTGTAATTTTTGTGGTAATGAATGAATGAATTGTTTATTTTGAGGTATTGTTTACTGGCAGAACAAATTGGGTAGAGGACAACGGGACAAAGTTCAGCAGTTCATGACGGTTACGGGAACAAGGTATCTTAATTGGTATTTGTACAAATTGTTTTGGAAGAGAGGATTCCATTTCAGCTGGGATTCCATTTACATCAGTGTTTTGGTTTGGGACCATTGTTCTTTTTACTTGTTTTGTTACTCTTTTGCTGTAAAATTGCATTGATTGAGATTTTTTGTGTGCGTTGGAGGTGAATATGCTCAAATACATTATCATAGGGATTGTGCACCTTTTCTTTAGTGTGAATAGTGGTTTTGATGCTCCCTTCGGCAGCTGTCTGTGCAAGAAATCATATAAGCCAATCTTTCTTTCATCACTTTGCTCTCTTAATTGTAACTGATAAAAAATTTTCATGGAAGTGTTCAAATTATGCTAAAATGCAGTCTCCACTAACATCCTCTGGGGTTTATTCAATCTCTATAGTGCAGGCTGACTACTCTTTCTCTCATCACTTTGCTCGCTTAATTGTAACTCATTTTTGAATCTTCATGATAAGCATTTAGATTATGTTAAAATGCAGTCTCTCCACTATATCCTTGGGTTTGTTCAATCATTATGGTGCAGCCTTTTAAGAATATCTTTAGTTTCCCTTAAATTTATTTCATTCGTTTGTTTTAATGTTAGTTCCAACTCTGCATATTAATCTGAAGCTTACATAAATACACTCTGTAGGCTCAATATTGGCTAGTGCCATGGCATAATTACTGCAGCCCTGAATTTCAAGAACTGAGCTCGCCACTTTGTTTCCTATTTATAGGATAATTGCCCAGAGCATGTTGTAGACTTTTTCTTGTTTAGCACAAATATATAACAGTGCTTTTGCCGGTATGCTGGTGTAGTAGGAATACTGTTGTATGCAGTTCTAATGATCAATATGAACTTGGATTAGTTTGTAACTTATCAAGCTTCTCTTTTAGTATGAGAGCTGCACACTCCCCCACCCCACCCACCATACCCCTGCCGCCCCCTCCCCCCCCCCAACAAAAATAAAAAAGATAAATAAATATTGAAGGAAGAAAAGAAAAGGAAAAACCAAAAAAGGCTAATGATCTTATCTGTAGTTTGAGTACCAAATTTGTATAGTTCCAAATGGTGGATGTCTTACTGTGCAGCTTTCTTGTTCTTTATTTTGGATGCAGTGAAAAAGTTGCTATTCAGGCTTTAAAAGCCACGGACTGGCATCTTGAAGGAGCATTTGACGTATTTTACAGCCAGCCACATGTCAAATCTTTTGCTGACACAAGGCGTTTGGAAGAACTGTACAATAGATACAAAGGCAATTTCCTGTATTCATATGTCTGCAACTTCTATGTTTCTAAAGATGGTTTGCATCTCTGCTACCATGTTCATCTGTTCCTCACAAATATTGAAAGAGTCGTGAGATTAAAATATACAATTGATTGTATATGCTGAGCACAAGAAAGTAGCAAGTCAAATTATGTTTGAAACTTCTCGTTAGCATTATTTGCTTTTCAAAGTATGAAATCTTACATAGGCTTCCATGCATTACAGATCCTCATGCTGATATGATTTTGGCTGATGGAATCTCTTACCTTTGCAATGATCTTCAGGTAGCTTTGGCAATTACTTTCTAATTTGCTGTATAGGATGCATAGTATCATATTTTCAAACCCTTGTAATCTTCCAAGCATATATTTCAGAGAATCTTTGGCTGAGAACATAATGTCTTTGTTCTCTTGGCAGGTTGATCCCCAGGATATAGTCATGGTATGCATTTAAACTATTTGCGACATTAGTATTGCTTAAACTCTTTATTATGGAATTGAATACTTGAATGCAATTATGTTATCAAGGAACGTCTCTATAAATCAAGAAGTCAATCTTCCATTTTGTTGATTCCTTTTTCTGTTTTTCTGATGCTATTTATTATTGCTGCTGCTTTAAAAAAAAAATGTCCACTTCTCTCTCTCTCTCTCTCTCTCTCTCTCTCTCTCTCTCTCTACACTCAGATGTAAAACCCATTTTGGAGCAACAAGCCACCCTGAGAAGAAATTTTAAATCTATAATTTTCTAAATACATAAATAAGGTATTCATAAAAATGCAATACTGGATATTCTTGATCAATTTTTTTTTATGAGCCAATCATTAGAGCAAAAAAAATTGTTAGTGGATGCCAGCCGTGCCAATTCAAGTGCTCTTTCGGTGGCGGATATGCAATCTTAAACAGATGTTGATACAGTTTCCTGTATTTTGCAAGTGCCATATTGATGGATTCAATTGTTTGCCGTGTTCATTGACATGCTAATAGAAACTAAATGACAATGACCATGACCGGCAAAGCACTCAACCTGAACAAAGTTGACTTGGTGTCACGTTATTGAGACAATGGAAATAATGTGACATGGAGCTTTGTTAGCTGTGCCAAGCTTTAATAGCACCTACGTCTGCTGATTCATCATGGTCTGATATCAATGATTGTTGTCTTTACTGTTTTCTTTTGATAGGAAAAATTAGTACAAATGGATGGGAATACCTAGTTAATAGCCGTACCTTCATAATCAGAAGAAGAGGAGGAGATAGAGTTTTAAAGCTATAAATAGTTAAATATGGGAGTGCTATTATCATTACAAAGTTTGAAGAATGAGTTTGGATATAAATGCAATGCTTTCAACATTTTGTCCCTGTTTGTAAGAAGTTTTACTTAGCGTAGGTATAAAACTTTTTAGGTTTATGGATATTTAAATTAAAATTTGTTATGTGATCTCATTTGCATTGATTTCTTTAATTTGCAGTTGGTGGTCTCATGGCATATGAAGGCTGCTACAATGTGTGAGTTCTCGAAACAGGAGTTCATTGGTGGATTACAGTCACTTGGGTAGGTATCACGTTTCTTCTGCCTTTTTCTACTATTTTTTGGTTGATTTTGAATTGGACGTTTAGCCAATGATTTTATTGGCTTCTATATCTTTAATGACAGGATAGATTCACTGGAGAAGTTCAGAGAAAGAATACCATTTATGCGATCTGAACTGAAAGACAATCGTATGTGGCGATATGGAATTTTTGTTAGTTGTTCTTTGTTATTCAGTTTCTTGATATTACTGCTGCATTTCATACTTAACGTACTTCCAAATTTCGTTAACGAAATTAGTTGACTGCTCATTTTCGCTGTTATTAAGATATATCTCTTTCATTTACTATTTCCAGAAAAGTTCCGAGAGATCTATAATTTTGCTTTCGGCTGGGCAAAAGAAAAGGTAACATTTTGTTTTAATTTTGTGTTCTGTTACTATGCTTATTTTTGAAGTATCTTCATATTTGAGCTTTTACCCTTTTGGTAGAAAATCCTCGGTTTGGATAGATCATTGTTATTCTTTCTTATTATTATTATTGGTGTCTGGAAAGAAAAATGAGGTATGGAAAAAAGCCATTTGAAATGGATATCCTGTGGAAAGCCATGAACATAATTGGTCCTTAATGATGGTCTGGAGTAACTTTCTTGTGAAAGGAGTTCTGCACAGTTAAATACTTAAGAGAACTATTTTCTTTATTTATTTTATCCTCAACCAGGCTTTTGAATTTGTATTGTGGGTGAATCAGTTAGTCTCTTAACTTGTATTCTGCCAGACTGTAATATAATGTCATTGATGTTGCTGATTTGGACCCTGATTTCAGGGTCAGAAGTCTTTAGCACTGGATACAGCAATTGGGATGTGGCAGTTGCTGTTTGCAGAAAAGCAGTGGCCATTAGTTGATCACTGGTGCCAGTTCCTACAGGTAACTGACTGCATTGAGTCCCTCCCTCAGTCCTATCTTTTATTTGCAAGACATAAAAAAGTATTATATTCTAGTCTTGTCGGATATTCTCCAGTCTACTGTGCAAAAGCTACTCAATATGCTATTTTATTAAGTGCCCTACGGGGCTTTGTCAGTCCTATGATTTATTTTCAAAATATATATAAAAAATATTAACATTCCAACAATTAATACTTATCAAATATTTCTTCTCTATTCTACTGTGCAAAAGTTACTCAATGTGCTATTTCCAGTTGAAAATTCCTAGAACTGTAAGAAGTAGCAGGCATTAATTCAAACAATGAACTTTTAATTATTAGCTTGACATTTGAGATCTTGGGTACATGCATCAGTCAGGAGATCCATTGTTGATGGTTGCATTATTATTTTATGAAAGTATGATACCTTTTTATAGCAGGAAAATGGGTAATAACGAAACAATGGTATGCTAAGAGGATCATGGAGAGACTGTAATTCTTTTTCTTTATTTTTGGTCCCTTTTGTGGGGTTGAGGGTAAAGCTGAATGAGGTTTTGATTAAATGCATTATAATTATAATTGGCATTCAGCGACCATTTTAGTTCCATATCACCCCAGTCAGCAACACATAGATTTTGGAAAGATTTGAAAGAGAACCTTACATATATTTACAAAATTTCCATGTTTTACATGAGCAAGAGGTTTACTGTGACTTAGTAAGATTTCATTTCGGGTATTGAGCAGCCACCTTCTCTAGACATCCCAGAATAATAAATTCTTTTTCAATTGAGACGCGTAAAGTGGTATTCTTGTGCTGAAGTATATCTTCTTTCCGGATATCTATGTTGACTGCGGAAGTAACAGTTAAAGCAGTTACTTTGCCCCCTCATACGCCAAAAATTAAATGAACGAAAACAATCTAAGTCTGGCTAATTGGTGCCTTGTTTATCAATATCCTTCAGCACATTTATTAAGGTTTCCTCTGGGATAAAGAGAGCGGCACTGTATTCTCTCTCTTTCTCCCTCTCCCTCCCCCTCCCTCCCTCTCTATCTCTCTGTGTGGGCCCGGGTGTGGGGTTGATCCAGTCTCATATGCTTGATCATGCTGAGGGAATGGATTATAATTTTCTGTGCATTTTTTTCGTTTAATTTGCTCATGACATTTTCTACCCCCTTTTTGTTGATTCAGGAGCGCCATAACAAAGCAATCTCTAGGGACACCTGGTCCCAATTACTTGAGTTTGCAAGGGTAAGTTTCTAAAATTGCATCAAATTGATAAATACAGAACTTAGGGATATAATTTTCTCTCGCCTCTCGTTCCTTGTTCTGCATCCCCCAGCCCCTCTTTAAAGATTGCACATCCAGTCTTTCTCGGTTGGATGGATCTGTTCATTATGTTTGATCAAGTGCCATCTTTCACCCTTCTCACCATTTGGTACACTGTGAGTGTGAACAGTAAGAGGGTATGGAAATTCAATTCGGCATCCCACCAAGATCCCATGAGTGCACAATAGGGTGATTTTGAAATTTGATGCCTACTATAAATCATTCTTTTTTATTTATTTTTATTTTTATCTTTTGAATCCCAGAATATCTAATTGCTGGTCTTGAAAATTAACTGAACATTTTTTTTCTTTCCAAAACAACAAATGCAGACCATTGATCCCGCATTAACAAACTATGATCCTGAAGGTGCATGGCCGTATCTCATAGACGAATTTGTTGACTACTTGAATGAAAATGGAATAATTCAGAAGGGAAAGTCCAGTGATTGGAGCTAGAAGCATTAATGTAGTACCCGGATTTGTGTAACAATTGCCGATCATTGTCTGTGAATCAGATGATCAAGTCATGAAAATTCAGAAAAGAAAACTGGACAAGAAGCAATAGCGTGTGAAGTGCTTTATTTCATTTGGAATTATACATTGGTATTTCTTGTTGCTGACTATTTTGTATGATCCATTCTGTTAGAAGAAATTGTTGAAAAGGTTTGAATCTCTAGTTTGAATAACAAATTTAAAACCGGAGCTTGCAATGGAATATTTTTCCAGTTTGTTAATATGACCTGCATTGTTGTTAAAATCTTGTGTATCCTTTGTGTCTTACAACATAAAAAGCGTTAAAACTAGTAAATGTGTATTTGAAACATGCATGTGCTAGACATTGATGTGGTATAATATCAATGTACTTCTTCACGCTCTTTTTAAATTACATTGTCGGTTGGTATTATGTCACATCATTTATGTAGTGTGCGTAGATGTCTAGTGGTTATTACATGACATGGATGGCCTGTTCCGAACAAATGGGGTAATATTACACTGAAATTGGGACTCAATATTACACTAACAAACAGGTTTATCCCAAGAAGAATTGCCCCAGGTATGCTCGAGTTTTACCATTAATTTTTTAAATTGGACACGTGCTATAATATATCTAGACCCCCACCCCCAACCTGCCTCATTTTTTTTTATATAATATATACAAGGGAAGGGGTAGGTGTGATGTGATTCGAACCCCGGACCTATCGCTCGGAACGTGAATACGTAATAACTGTAGTACTTGTTCGTAATACATTTCCATGAATTTATCGTAAGAATGATTCTTTTAGCAATCACGTATTTTCACATACTTTTTAAGCTTCTAATTTAAGGATGGCAAAAAAGTCCGATCTGCACCAAACCGATATATATCTGTCTCAAATAGTAACATTTTTTGTCGATCCGTGGATTGCATGTCAATAACTAGTTGGGATCTATCTGCCCAAATTTCCAATTCACTAATTTTTTAATTCACTATGAACATCTACCTTGAATCTTCCCTCTTGCCGAACCGAGATCAGCTGTCTCCCCTTTCCTGTCCCCTTTGCTGTCCAGCAAATAGAAAAAGAACACCTATTAAATATTTTCTATGTCATATAAAACTAAACCAACAATTAATCTAAAACTTTTTCTCAGCAGTTAGACGGTTGTTAACACCGTTTAGGAGAGAGAAAAGGGGTGGAGAAAATCACGGACTCTCATTCTTTCTTCACTTCTCAAGACGTTTCAATCTTCTTTTTCCCCAGTTTCAAGCTTCAAATAATCGGTTTCTTAGAGGTAATTATGTTCTTCAATTTTTCTCGGTTAATTGGTTCCTGCAATTTTTGCCTTCATTCTTTCTCTCTGTTCGTCTTTTGTAAATAAAAATCTATTGAGCCTTCAATTCATTTGCTTTACGCCTTTACCCAATTCAAGAAGTGTAGGAACTAGCTTTAAGCCAGTCGTTCTTCGTCTTCTTGACAATCAATAAATAAGTAATCAGAAAACAAGTTTACACTCTAACCCATATAACTTTCGCTTTGATGGTTGTAATTGAACATGTCGTGGGTAAACAAAATGTCAAAGAACTGTAACGTCCTTTGAAACTTATATTTAATTGAATTAACATTCCACTGAAAAAGAGTTCTATAATAATATTTGATAATATAATGAAGGGCTTACATCAAGAAGAATTAGATAATATAACTACCTTTGATTGTTCATTCATGAATGTATAACGTAAAAGTCGTATGCAAAAGCAATAGTCCCGAATTGAAAAAAATAAAACATGTACAGAGAGAAAGAATGAAGACGGAAATCGCTGGAACGTACCCATAATCGAAAAAAATCAGAGAACATAATTACCTCTAAAAATCAGGAACTATGTACCAGGAATCGAAACCGATTATTTGAAGCTTGAAACTAGAGAGAGGAGTGTGAAGTTTCCTCCAGAGATAGAGAAGTTACAGGGACGAATGGCTGAACGTCGGTAGAAGGGAACGATGAATGAATTTCTGTGATTTTCTTAATCTCCCTCCCTTCAAAGGGTGTTAACACCGTCAATGATTATAAATATAATTGGTTTTATTATTTGTTTCTTCAATTGGGTCTGACATGGAAAAATAAAAGCCAAGTGTCAGTTTTCTATTCGCGGGACAGCAAATGGGACAAGAAGGGGGACAGCTGATCTCGGTTCCCCTGTTGCCAACACGAATCCATACGCATTATTTAGAACTTAGGGAAAAAAAGGTGATGAACAAAATATCACCCAAGGCCAAATTGCAATTTCTCTTGGCACTAATAATCAATTTATTCATAATAATCACGGGGATTAATCTCATATTCTTTGAAGAATAACTAATTATGTACAAGGTTTTTGACACATGCATCGACGTCGGAATCCATCGCATCTACCATCAGGAAAACCTTCGGCATGACAAACAGACCGGCAATTGTTATCACTAAAGCACAACCCTTTGAAATTACTACTTGAACTTTCACATATTCTAGCTCTTCCGATCTCTGCAAAATAGAATTTATTAAAGAAAAATATTTAATGGTACGATTAAGAAAATAGAAGGCACTATAGACGTACGAGAGGTTAAAATTAACACGAACAAGAGCATGAACCCGAACACGTATTTGGTCTCCATGGCTTTCTCTGTCTTCTTATTTTTTTTTACCCTCTCGTGAGTCGAGAGTGATTTATATATACCAAAATAAAATGTCTAATTAAGACCCTAAATTAATCTACACTTTGACATCATTAACTCAAGTAGTTGGAAAAAATAAATGGATAATAATAGTAATGCTATTTATCTATATTAGAGACCGGTCTCCAGTCTAGTTGACATTATTACATTAGAGAATGAGTGGAGATGTATAAATACATGTGAGTATTAAATTATTCAACAGCCAATAAAAAATGACAACCAGACTGCAGACCGGTCTCTATTCTAGATAAATAATATTATTCATAATGATATGCATAATTAATTTTTCTTGGAGGTATTAATTATTCAGGATTTAATAATTTTGAATTTGCATATTGCGCAATTTATTTTTTATTTTTTTAAGGGCAAAATTAGCCTTTATAATATTAATGAGAATCTTGCCCTACAACCGACGAAAGGAAAAATGGACAGAGTCAATCCAAATACAAGATAAATGAAAGGCTAATGACCGTGTAGTAATGGTGTAGGTAACTTTATTCGCTTCACGACAAATAAATTTGCAAAGACCACCATCCATATCTGCCGACAACGATCTAATCTCCCTGTGAAAGTGATCGAACATGTGGCACCCTGTAGCTTGTGAATCCGATTTCACCTCCTTGACCAAAAAGGCATGATTGCGGGGGGCAAACCTTAACCCTTCTAGAAGGGCTATAGTCTCTGCAAGCTCGACCGAAGGACGTCTACTCAGAACTTATTGCCATGCATCCTAAAATAACTCCAAATTCATCCCGGATAACGGCTCCCACACTGAAATGCCCTTCTTTAACCGTCGCACCCACATTTAATTTAAGCTGACCGGCCACTGGTTTCCGCCAAAATAATTCCCGGCCAGATGTCTTAATTGAAGCCGACCCCTTTGCTTCTCTATGCCGATAAACAAGATTGAGAATGGCCGATGCAACACTGATGGAGGAATGCACAGGATCTTAGTGAATGCGCTGGTTGCGTTCCACAAAAACCACCTGGTAGAGCAAATCATTTTAGGCGATGATTCATCGGAAGAACTGAAAATATCTATCCATATATCTTCAATATTGCCTATAAGTTTATTTTTCTGCATCTTCTCCCACAAACTCAGACGTGTGCTCTTCCGATCTCAGGAATTTCCATACCTCTTTGGCGAAGGGACAGGCGAATAGGATGTGTTGGATGATTTCGAATGTCCCACACTGATGACACGCTCCTTCTACTTTGAATCCCCGCTGGCGTAGACTTTCCTTAGTGGGTATAGCATGGTGAAAAACCCTCCAGGCAAAAATGCGGACTTTAGAGGGAACTTGAAGGCGCCATAGTTTATCCCACTACCCATTGATATACTGCACTATGTGACTCATCCTCAATGCCATCGATCCCTGTAAGCAATTTGTAGCCACTCTTCACTGAATAAATTCTGCTGCTTTCACAGTGCTAAATAAGTCTATCATCACTGGTTCTATCTCCTTCAGGCAATAAGAGAATGTAATCTCTATCTGAGGGTAAAAAAGGTCCTCAATTCTATCATGATTCCAAGCTCCTGAGGCTGTGAAGAGATCAGTCACTTTGCAATCGGCGGAGCCAACTGGGGTGATCGGACAAAAGGCCATGGTTTAGGTAGCCAAGGGTCATTGAAATCATCCACCTTTTGCCCTTTGCCAATTCTCCATCTCAATCCGCTCTCTAATAACTCTCTTCCCCACACTATGCTTTGCCATAAGAACGAATCTCCACGCCTTTGGTTGGTTTGTAAGAAAAAAGCAGTAGGAAAGTATTTACCTTTAAATATCCAGGTCCCCAGTGTGTTCGGGTTGTTCCAAATCCGCCACGCTTGCTTTGCCGCCATAGCTTTGTTAAAAGCTTCAAGGTCATGAAAACCTAAACCATAGATGCTCTTAGCTTTGTAGAGAGCCTGCCATTGAGTCCAATGAATCTTCCTAGTCTCAGCATCTCCATTCAACCAGAACTTAGAAATATGTGCCTGAAGAGAGGATATGGTGGAGCTCGAAATCTAAATAGACTCATTTGGAAACTGGGAATCGCCTGCACCGATTTGATCATGATTTATTGTCCCCCTTAAGATAGAAGGGCTTGCTTCCACCCGACTATCCTTTTCTTGAACCTGTTTAACAAAACTTCAAGCATGCGTTTCTTTTGTCTTTCAGCCAGAGTAGGGAATCCAAGATACATTACATTGAAATTCCTATCATAAACTCCTAACATTTGTGGTAAAGAAACATGAAGATTCATCATAATTTACAATCTGACCAGAACAAAGACTAATTATAAAGGATTTCCAACTAAGTCTCCGCAGCTGAAGGTTTTAAACGAATAAACATGCATAAGAGCGTCATCAGTAAAAAAATAAATGGCTCACACGAGAAGGGTGACGAGTGCATTGAAAGCCCATGAGAACCCCATCATTCTCAGCTTTGTGAAGTAAACCCGATAGAGCCTCAGCCATCAAAATGAACAAGTATGGAGAAAAAAGACAACTCTGCCGGAGCCCTTTGGATGCACGAAAGCTTCCCATGGCCTGGCCATTTACAGAAATGCCAAAGCTAACTGATGAAACACGTCTATAAATAAGCTGCTGCCATTTCTGGGAGAAACCCATTTTTTCCATAACCCGCAAAAGAAGATCCCACTCAACACGATCATAAGCTTTGCTCATATCAAGTTTCACCGCCACATACCTCTTGCTGCCATTGTTCTTCTTCTTAAAAGAGTGGATGCTTTCAAAGCCAATCATAGCATTATCCACAATCTGTCTACCTTTGATAAAGGCACTCTGGCTTTCATCAATCATAGAGGATAAAATCTATCTCATTCTGTTCGCCAGTCTTTGAAATTATGTTATAGAGTACATTACAAAGATTAATAGGATGGAAGTCTGTAACCCGTCTCGCATCTTTCTTTCTTTTTACAATCAGAACAAATGTAATACCATTAATGCTATCCAAAATGACACCTTCATTGAGGCACTTGAGACAAACTTCCGCAATACTATCCCCAAACTCATCCCAATAGACCTGATAAAACAATGCATTAAAACCATCTGGACCCAGCGATTTCAAGGGTGACATATCAAACACAGCCTTACGAATTTCAGCATTAGTAAACGGCTACTCAAGGTAGCTCAAATCCTCACTTGAGAGGCTACATTTGGATCCCTACAACACCAGGAATGGCAACGGGCAGGTTCTGAGTGGGTATTCTTTCCCCCGTCCCCACCTCAATAAGGAAATCCCCACCCCTTACCTGATTCAATCGAGTATGGGGAGGGGGAGGTTTGGGACGGGTATGAAAAAATTACCCGTTACCAGCCCGTTAAGGAAAAAATCCTTAAAAAAAAAAAAGAACGGCTCGGCGCGGCGGCGGAGACTCGGGATTGGATAGACTAGTGGAGACTTGAAGTTGAAGGGTTCGAGTTAGACAGAGATAGAGACGAGAGTAGGGGAGTTGATTTAGGGATAGGCTTTGGTTTGTCTTTAAATTAGTTTTTTTTTTTTTTTTATTTTAAGAAAACTTAAATTTTGAATGAATTAATTATTAAGGTTAGTTAAAAATTCAACAAAGAGGGTACTAGCTGTGATAGTTAAGGTTTATTGTTTCTATCTTCGATGACTGGGATCAAACCCTCACCAACTCACTATTTATGTTTAAATTTTTTCCTAAAAAAAATTAAATCTGGTATCGGTAAAGTCCTCAACTTTGAGTTAGACATAAAAACGAAAGAAACTAAGTGTTTTTGCACAATCTTTAGATGTGTAACCTTCTTTTGTTGTCTTACCCAAGCCACTTGAGATTAGATGAACTAAAACATCAAGGCCCCATGACAAATAATTCTTGCTGATATGTCACATGTAACCAACTAAAATTTAGTGATATTGACTATTAGTATAACTTTATGATATATAAAGTCATAAATTCAATATCAATAGGATATAAATATTTATACTCTCCTTCAGGGAGTATTGTTTCAGATCTCACCAATATCTATAGCCATCAAGACATATGTTACTTTAGGAACATAGTAAATTATACTTTTAGAATCAATTTGAGTTATTACTACTTCAGGAGCAATAGATTAATATTCTTCGAAAATATTAAATTACTAAATAAATTAGATCTTTAGATCCAATATAAATTGCTCTTTAATAGCATGTAATATTGTTCAAAATATTACAATTAATTGTGCTACGTCAGGAGTAACAACTTATTTAATCTAACTAAAGTAATAATAAACTAAAAATAAATAACAAGATAAGAAATAAATAATGCATATAACGAATAATAAAAGAGATAATTCATAATGATCCATATAAAATATTCTTCAAGAATATTTATTTACTTTATTTTTCTTCAAGAAAACACAGATCTAAATCTCATATATCGTACTATTCAAAAGTACACCATATTAAATTAGAATACGATGAGATCATATTGTGTTCTTCAAGAATCACAACGTATTAATCTTAATAATCTTCAAGACTATTAAGAATTGTAGAATCATGTTTCTTCAGAAATTACGACAAATCATATATTGCTTCTCTAAAGTCAATCATATTCTTCTGGAAAATGAGATGTAATTGATGATTTTTCAAGAACCACAAGAATAATATATGTCTAGATACTTCAGGAGCTAATCTTATTCTTTTAGAATATGGAGCAAAAATTGTGATTCTTCATCGATCATAAAAGATAATATTTAAATCACAATAATCTTCTAGATTATTGATAGATTTTTAAACGATTGTATTTCTTCAAGAAACCACAATAAATTCATTAGAGGATTTATTAAACATGGATTAACATCCACGTAAAATTTTATCAAAAACACCTGCATAACAAAAATCATAACGTATGTATGTGCACCTATGCCACCGTCAATGGATGAAGAATTAATGCATTTGGATCTTGTAACCAAGTGACAACCATCAACTAGATTCAGGTTATTAAATGAATTGAACCGGCCTCTTTCCTTGAGAGTCGTGCACAATGTAAGACGGTGAGGAGAGGAAAGAATTTGTCGTCATGGAACATAATTATTCCTACAACAAGAAATACAAACGAAAATCATAATCAAAATAACAACTTTCTTGAGCACTAAACTTTTCAATGTTCGTATAAATTAAGAAACCAATTGATCTCTTTTTTTTCTTTTTTTTAATCGGAATATGAGTAATCAAGAAACAAAAATTTTTCAAGAAAATTTGCGAAAGATTGAAAAAATTTTGAGCTCACCGTGCTGATAACGTGTTATAAGCTAGAAGGAAAGAATAGAAAATAGAGAGAAAAATTGGAGAGAAAACTCGGGAATTATATATCATTATGAGAACCAGAGCAACCTATTTATAGGTGCAAGTCTAGAGTTTCAAGGGTACAATAGTAATTCACTAAATACAATAATTATTTACGATATATATAAATATAAAATCATATAAGTATGGTTTTCTTTATATATATATATATATTATTTTAAAGTATGCTAATTGGTGGTGATTCAAATTGTAGTACGGTGGATAAATACTTATATTTCAGGTGAGAGGTCTTAAGTTGGAACCACACCTACTACTCCCCTGATTTCCCTCCCCTCCCTATGTCCCCTTTGTATTTAAAAAAAAAAAAAAAAGTATGCTAATTGGCACCATCGACCTTCATCCATTCATATTTTTGTCTTTTTCGCCCTTAACCTTTAGAAACGGGTATGTTTATTCTCAATTCTCAATTTTTTTGTGCTATATACCATTTTAAAACTAAAAATGGCTATAATACGTTCTAATTACTAACTAAAAGTCTAGTAGATTAAGCATGAATAAGAACATAATAATAGTGTGATTTTATTGCTTGCTAAAACAAGTCAAATCAAATAAAAATTAAAGCAAAAAAATATAATATTAATGAAAATTTTCACACCGTGTTGTTATGATACACGTTTCATGTGGCTATATATATGCACACACGTGACTACATGTATCTACGCATGTGAATGTGCATACATGCACGCACATGTGACATTAGGTATCATAATGACACTCATATAGATGTTAAAAATTATTTTTAATATTGATAAGCTTATTTATTTATTTTTATTTACTGTATTGTTTACTCTTTTATGTTAATTAAATTTGAATGATATTATAGTCCATTTTAGTCAAAAAGGTTATATAGCGCCAAAAAAATGAGAATTGATAGTATTAATGGTTGTAGATACCAGTTTTTAAAGGTTGGAGAAAAATGCATAAACATGAAAAATTGGGTGTAGATAGTATTAATTAGCGTTTCAAGATGCACCAGTTGTAACCAACGTGCGTTATACATTGTTTTGAGAATTCTTCTTTTTCAATTTTATCTAGATATATATTTAATAAAATATTGAAAGAATAAAATGTGACAAAACAAAAAATTAAAATAAAATTAGATCCAAAGAATATGCACAAAAGTGTAATTAATTAATAATTATTTTTATTAGGTAATAATAATTATAGTTAGATAAAGTATGTATGACTTCCTTTAACTCGAATTCACCATTGATTTGTATTAGCTTATACGTTAGGATGTTTTATAAGAATCACATTGCAAGAGTCAAATTGATAAACAAAAGTTATAAAAAAAATGATAAACAATAATAAGGAAACAAATAACACAAAAATTAAGAATAATGTTGAAACAACTATGTAACCTCATGATTATCATGTTATCAAAATTGATTCCACCATATTAAATAACCAATTAATATACATATATACCTACATGTAATAAAACATTAATAATAATTAATAACTTATAATGGCATTTTTGGAAATTGAAAAAAATGCTAGGGATAGAAGTGGAAAACAAATGTTTTACACTCATCCCTCCTTTTATATAGTAGTGATAGTGATTAACGGAATTATTTAAATGACATTAGTCATTACAAACAAGAGGTCATTATGTAGCAAATAATCATTTCTACTAACTTAACCTTTGTAAATTAGATCAATGAAATCCTTAATAAAATCTAATAATTTTTTATTTAATCTAATTTGGTCCTCAATAATGTATTCAAATCCAAATTCTACCTTGTTATTCTCTACTATTTAAATAAATAAAATCAAATCCTATTTATTTTACGACTTCAAATTTAGAGCGATTCAATCTTCAATCTTACAAATTTATACGATTCATTTTGATTTTTTTTCCATTTATCTATTTTTAATGTTAGAAATTCAAATATTCATACCATACAAAGTATATGGATTAAAATATAATCCTACTACTGGGTGAATCTAGTCTAGGCCCAGTGCAGTCGACGGACCGTACTGGGCCTTGAAGTGATCTTTTAGGAAGTGGGCCTAAACTGCACTGAAAATTCAGCAAAAAAGTCGGCCTGGCCAACACATTATATTGGCCCGAAGAAAATACAATACCGGCCCAAACCCTCTTTATTCCCTTTTCCTTGTCGAATTCGGCAAACATAAAGAAACGAAGAAAATTATTTTAATCCTTTCTTGCGTTCCTCTGGTGCTACTCTAGTGTTCGAAGACGAACCAGTTGCTCAAACGACGGCAACTGGAACAGGACCTTTCTCCAAGTCTCCAATTCCGGCAAATAGCTCAGCGCTCGCTCATTCATCTTCGTCAGCTCAATTGCTCAAACTTGGCAATGACTTCTTTATACTAATGATTTGATTATTATTTATGTTAATATAAAACTCATTTTAGGTTCATTTATGCTTGCAATAATTGAATAACATTTGCTTAGTAGGTTTGCATATTCTAAATTGTAAAGCCCTAATTTTTTGTAATGTCCTAATTTGTTTATGTAATATGTATATATGTTATATGTAAACGGGTTTTTGCTTGAAGTTGAACGGTCGAAATTAAATTTGGTATATTGGTAATTGGTTAATTAGAATTGGATTTATGCTTGGAATTTATCTTTTATATTTTCTATTTCTTAAAATTTAGCCCCGACAATTGCCCCGTCAACAAACTTTTTTTTTTTACTGCACTGGCCAAAGATTCTGGCTACGCCAAATGAGCAGGTTTCATTCTTTTTTTCCCCTCCGTGCTTTGGTTTTTTTGGTGTATTTGCAAATGAGTTCGTAATTTATTTTTGCCTTTTTTCAGTATTTTGATAAAATTAACATTATTTTAAAATATGCAATGTAGATTTTAAATTAAAGATCTCAATGCGCATTTTAATACGACCTAATGAGATAATAAATCTAATTATAAACGCATTACTTGTAAGTGCCTCAATATTAAAGATTAAAATCTTAATTTTACTTTTTGACTTTTCACCAATAACTTCACTTTTGGAAGTTACATCAATTAAGTCCTTATAAATTAACAACTTCCATTTTATTATTAAACGAGAATTAAATAATAAAATATCTTTACTTTTTGAGTAAATCAGTTAAGTTCTATTTATTTTTAAGACTTCAAATCTCAATCGGTTCAATATTACAAATTAACATAGGTGAAACTTACATATTTTCTTTCTATTTATCTATTTTCAATGTTATAAATTTAAATATTCACATCATAGAAACTATATATGGATTAGAAACATTTACATATACTCAACAATTAGTTCATCTAATAACTGAAAATCATCAAGTTTAATTTAGGTTTTCCTGAACTTTGTACTTCAATATTAGAGTGTGTTTGATTACAAGTATGAAAGTTGGTTTGGAAAAAAAAATATTTCTTGTCAACTAAATGACCCGTAATTGATTTCCATAGATAATAAATTCTGTAATTTCTTAACGTATTTAATTGAAAGTGGAATTCACGTTAGAAAGCATGAATTTCTTAAAAAACAAAAAAAAACCTATACATCCTATAAGAAAATGTTTTCTTTGTTTTTAAGGAAAATGTCATGTGACAAATGTAGAAAATAATTTCCTAGGAAAAAATTTGTCAATCCAAAAACACTACAAAAGTTGAAATTTGGGTGGAATTTTTAACAATAAAATACAGCCTTAATTTATTTTGCTCTGGTGTTATATATATATAGTGTCATGTTTTTGTTCTCTTAAATATTTACTTAATTCACTAAAGTTCAATAACAATGAATGATTTACTTTTAAAAAATATATATATCGATAAATAAGAAAATATAAAATATCTATGCTACAAAAATTCAAAAGTATAAATACCGCACATGTAATGTAGTACATTTAACTAGTTTATTTATTAATAATCGTCTAAATAAATGTTTTTATTGTGAAATTAAGTAAATAACTAATAATCGTCTAAAAAGGAATTGTCAAACAAACCTTTAGCTTCTGTAGACCATAGTTCCGTCGAGGAAGAAGGGGCGCAACGTTCGTTTCCGGGACTGAGCACGAAATAAATAGGGAATTAGGGTTTAGGGAAGAGGAAATGATACTCATCCCGCATTTCGCGCACTCAATATATAACCTGTCCCGCCCCCCCGCCCCCCTCTTCGCCCAACGTGTAAAATGTCAAAAATGCCCTTGATTAGAACGGAAATTACCGTCATTGTCCAAACGTTACTCCAAACCAGGAAAAAAAAAAAGAAAAGTGGGGCGGCTTCCATCGTAGTGAGCTGGAGACGAAGTTCTAGGCAGTTGAAAGCCACACTATTTTCGAACCAAATAGAGAGAAACGGGATCGGCGGCATGGTGGATGTGGGCTTCCGTCACATTGTTGCTACTATCTAGGGTTTACGAGGTAAAGAAGATTTCCAAAGGTAAATGATGCAATCTTGCGGTTTTTTTTTCGTGAATTTGTAAATTTCATTCTATTTGATCTACAATTTGAAGATTTATTTTTTTTTAGAGTCCGATATGAGTATTTCTACGTCTCTCATGTGAATTTTATCAGATGTTTACAATTTGATTAGCTGAAGAGTAATCTTTATCAGATGCTCAGATTATGGCTTAAATAGTTTTCTTACAGCTCGGTTAAAAATTTCACTGGATGCTTTGTTTATGGCTTTCTCAGTTAGCTTTACCCAAAATCAGAAATAAAGAAATATACAAAGAGTTATACAATAAGTCCACTTTCTTGTATAGATTCTCACAGCAAGAGACAAATTCGGATTAATAAACAAAGGGAGTTATATTAGCTTATAAAGTATTAATTGGGACGATATACTTGCTTGAATGCTCATTTTGTTCTTATATTGGGTATGGAAAAGTTACGTAGAGGCATAGGAAACTATACTTAAAGGGCTATTAATATTTTCTTTTCTTAATAGAGTCATCGTGAATTGTGGCCATTTAGAGTAGAGTAGTGACCTGTATTTAGTCATACCTTTTGGTACCAATTGTGTTCAGTGATTTCTACCGCAAGGAAATCTATCTTCTCCAGTTCTTCTTCATCATCACCCAACTTGGAAGTTAGAGTTGTCGGTTCCCTGGAAGGAGCTATCCAGTTCTAGGTTCTGTCCAGGTTCAACAGGATGCCAGGTGGCTCTGCCCCCTGTTAGTAGAGATGATTGCTGAAATTTTAGATAAAGACACAAGTTTGATCTTTGGGGAATAGCATAGTCCGAGTTAAATAGTTTCAGAAGACAGTTATAATGCACATTTTGGTATTCTTTTTTTATTTTTTGCTTTCTTTTTAAGTTATTGAAATATGTTAAATATGCTTGTAAAGTTAGCTACGTCCCATTTCCTCCCTCCCCCCCTCCCCCTCCCTTTTTTCCCCATATTGATGAAGCCTAGGGCAGAGGAAAAAAATTTGAAAGCCCCCCCAAACTAATGAATTCTAGACAAAAGTCATAATCAATATTCTAAAGACTCTACTTTTTCTTGGTTTTAATGGGTTTTTTGTTCTTCTCTGAAGATTATAAACCGATTGAGTTTTGAGTGATTATATTGTATGTTATGGGTATTTTAAGAAAATAATTGTAAATTCTAGATATGTTATCAGCTGAGTTTTCGATTGACATAGGTGGCATCCAGAGAATTAGATCAAATGGGCATGGTTTGTTTAGTTGCACTTAGATCCTTTAAGTGAAACTAGGGCTGGAAAAACTCATTGATGGTATAGAGTGTCAATGAACCGTTAAAACACAGTTTCTTTCCAGTTTTTAGTGCATATAGTTGGAGGGACATGGTGTAAAACTTTTGCCTTTATTTTACCATCCATGTCTATTTTGTTGAGAACTGTTGGTGAGATCTCCTAGTATTTAAAAATTGTGTGAATCATGGATCTTTTAGCTTTGATCTCCTAATTTTTATGCAAAAATCAGTATATTTGATGGCATAAAGTTGGGTCAATGGGTTTTTAATTTATAGATTGATTCCCTGATAACTCTTTTAAAGATTAAAATTTCAATTCACACTAAGATTTGCAGGCCCAGCCCAACTTCTATAGTTCGCCTTAAGCCTGAAATCTCTGTTACCTGCCCTGTTTTGTTATGAATGTGAATTATTTGTAACAGAAATGGAGTTGTTTGGCTCTTTGTGGGTCCAACAGCCAGTACAACATAGTTGCTGAAAATTTATATTCAGAGCCCCCTTCTACATTTTACTGAATACCAAAAGACATACAAATTGATATCCTAACTAATAAGAAGTGAACCGCCCAAAGATCCAATAAACTAAGAAAATAAAGTAAGAAACTGCTCTACTTAATTGCCCTCCCCAGTTTCTTTTTTGCTTCATGTGGAGTTAGGACCCATAACATCTTTCCATCAGTTTTATCTACTTAAATGTGGAAAGTGATGTCAGATTTATTTTTGTGAAAAAAAAGCTTTAAATCTATCATGTTAGTTTTACACTATATTTGATTTGTTTGAGTGATATAATTTCAACACAACCTGGTAATGTCTTAATTATTGCCACTCTTTTCTTCTAGCTCTGTATATTTCTCCCCAGAATTTTTGTTTCGGGACGGTAGTCAACCTTATTCTAAGTGATTTTCTGGACAATATTTCTCCTGAACTTTTGAGGCGGTTAATGATTTTCTTTGCCTAGAGAACTGCCCCTCAAGTTTAAGTGTTGGATATTTTAATAGTTGAAATATTCAGGTTATGTGGCTATGGTTGGCCTATAATCGCAATATTGATAACAAATCGTGTGCGTTTTAAGTACCTTGAAGTTAATGCACGCAACACTAGCATTGTAAAATGTGGTTGATAATCACATAATCTATTAGACAAATCCCTAACCATCTAGAATGGCATCTATCTGTTGCTCGTAATGAGTTTCACCAAAAGAGGAGGCAGTACTGCTAAAGGATGAAAAGATGTGAATGCTGTAAGAACTGAAATGATATCAAATGGATGTTTGATCCTCATTTTCTTTTTTTGGACAATGAGGCAGAATGAGTAGTGGAGATTTAGGGGACTTGTAAAATGTATGATTAGAACTGATTAGTTGTCAAATCAAGTAGTGTAATAAGATTATAATGAGGAAATAATAATGAGAATCAAGCGCCCTCACGTACATAGACTGCCACCCCACAAAAAAAATAAAATAATAAATAAATAAAAATTATATATGCATCTTTTAGCATCATAATCCATAGCCATTGAACTCTCCAAGTCAATGAAGCGATACTGAATCTAATAGATAAAACCTTTTAACTAAATGCATAATTCTAGAGTTAAGTAGCTGAATGTAAAAGATAAGAGATATCTATATGAATGTGTGTGTGTCTCTGTGTGTGTGTGTGAGAGAGAGAGAGAGAGAGAGAGAGAGAGAGAGAGAGAGTCTTCATTTTCTCATAGATGGAACCTACACTTGAAATTGAAATTAAAATTAAATTTGGTAACATCTGAGCATCAGTTGCTGCTACCTCATGGAAGTGTTCCTATTGATTTATCAAATGCTACTATCACTTATTTGTGCATATTGGAAACTGGAAATCTTATTGCTTGTTTGATTCTCATTATCAGAATCAAATTATAATGGGAAATTGTAATGAGTTGAAATGAGATGGTGGAGGTTTAATTGAAGTTTGTATTGTGTGGTGATAATTAAGTAGTTGCCAAATCAGTGGCAGATGGTATTATAATGGGAAAGAATAATGACTATCAAACAAATATTTAAACATAACTATATTCTGTATAAGAATCAAACTCTAAAATTTTAGGGCATTTCACTTGAAGTTCTAATGATGATGCACAAATGTGAAAGCTTTATTCAATTGTTTAGAGGGCTTCTCTGCTAGGAGAGTGTGTCATGAATTGTTAAATGTCTTGCTTTGCTTTAGGTGGTGTTAAGCTCTAAATGCATTTGAGTTACATTTGTAAATGTTAATAATCTTGTTTTGATCAATGTTCTGTTGATGAATGACAGGTACTTTAGCAGAAGACCTCCCAAAGATTTTATCCCAGTTTCAGAACTTAAAATTCAAAACTTAAAGCTTGGTTAAAATCAACTCCAACAGCTGGAAATTCCTTTATCTAGACGTCAACAGTCAAATTCCTCAAATTAGTAACCATGGATGCAGAAATCGAAGTTGACAAAGGTTTCCGCTTATTTTCTAGAAAGAAAACAACCACCGTCGGATCCCTACCTTCTAGTAAAAGTGTCACCTCTGCTCCCGACAAATCAGTGGTAAAAGAATCGGACCCCAATCCGGTTCCTGCTCATGTGACTTTCTTAAGCCTTGGCCTGGACAAATGGATCCTTGATACATGCAAGGAGCTAGGGTTGAAGCGGCCCACACCAGTCCAACATCACTGCATTCCTAAAATACTAGCTGGGCAGGACGTCTTGGGTCTTGCCCAGACCGGAAGTGGGAAAACATTAGCATTTGCTCTGCCCATTCTTCAACGCCTATCTGAAGACCCATATGGGGTCTTTGCTTTGGTTTTGACTCCAACCCGGGAGCTTGCATACCAGTTGGCTGAGCAATTTCGGGCATTTGCTTCAGGTGTGAGCCTGCGATGTGTTGTCATTGTGGGTGGCATGGATAAAATAAACCAGGCACAGACTCTCATGCAGAGGCCTCACGTGGTGATTGCCACTCCTGGCAGAATTAAGTTTCTTATTGAAGAGAATCCTGACATTCCTCCTGTTTTTGCAAAAACGAAGGTGATTATCCCCTTTTTTTTGGCCCTTGTATGTTATCTGTTCTTTTCGTGCATACTTGTTTGATGATTGTGAAGTGGTCATTTGATACGTTGGTAGACTAATACCGAATATATTTTTGAGAAAGAACTGTGACACATGATGAAATTTTGCTGATTGACGACTTAATATTTTCCACATTCATTTCTGGAAAGAAGGTTGCTAATACAGTTCACTGGAGAGTTATGATGGACATATCAATTTTTTATCTATATAGGGTAAGCGAGCTTTGTACTGGTTTTATTTGAAGGCAAAACTTGTATTATATGTTTCAGTGCTACTGTTAAGCAGCTATTTGAACTTTATGATATGTGGTCTCTGTTGTGAATTTGAGTGCTAAAGAGAAAAAGGAAATTTGCTAGTTATGTCGATGATTGTGACACAACTCTATGAGTAGGGAATCTTTCAAAGATAAATATCAGGAATCCATAAGTTTGTCGCAAGCTTCTCTTTAATGTTTGTGGTCTGCGTGCTTCATGGAGAGTTTCCTCACGACATGCTTGTACATGTTCTTTTTCCCCTCGTCTAATGTGCCACATCATCATTAACATGGTTTAACATCTATATCTGGTTACAGTAGCCTGCTAGTTTGCTTTCTATCATCCACAATCTTTAGCATGACACGATATATGTTCTTGCAGTTTCTAGTACAATCTTTAGCATGACACGATATATGTTCTTGCAGTTTCTAGTACAATCTTTAGCATGACACAATATATGTTCTTGCAGTTTCTAGTTTTGGATGAAGCAGACAGACTTCTGGATGTGGGCTTTGAAACAGAGTTAAGAGTTATCTTCCAGTGCTTTCCGAAGAATCGGCAAACTTTACTATTTTCAGCTACCATGACAAGTAATTTACAAACACTTCTTGAGCTTTCTGCAAATAAGGCATTTTTCTACGAGGCATATGAAGGCTTCAAGACTGTAGAATCTCTGAAGCAGCATTATCTTTTTATCCCCGAGAACGTGAAAGATGTATATCTTCTACATGTTCTGAGCAAAATGGAAGAATTGAATGTTCGATCTGCTATAATTTTTGTTTCCAAATGCGAGTATGTATCTCAATCATCTCTCTTATCATTGTTTAGTTTCAATTAACTGGGACACTAGATTTGCTGTAATTGTTGTCAACGTGGTGTTACGTTACTATACTATGGTACTCCTTGGCTGCAGGAAATTGCAAATTTCTGCAAAATCTTTATTGATTGCATGGGCTATAAAAGTCACCCCGTATGTGAGTTATTGATGAATAAATGAGCCTTATTTGCTGTATTACATACAATTTTGATGAGTCGCTATGGCATTATTGTCAGAACTCAATATCACATAAGGACTATGGTTAGCATATTCAAGCATTACAAGCATATCTCCTGCATATTTTATAGCAATTGTGCAGAATCACTCTTCTTCCCAAGTCTACCGAGATAAGAGCATTTGGGAGGTGGGAATTAAAAAGCGGCCAAATTTGGCCCCTTTGCCAGTTCACCTTTAGATTTCCCCTAACATTATTTGAGAATGAGATTTTCTTTCACCTGCTTTTTTCCCGTTGGGTTTTCTTCCTAGAATTTTCCCCCCTACTCTAGGAATGATGTAAGAGTAAGGGCAAGAGTGGAATGTGGTACCTCAATATAACAGCAGCGTGCATAGAAGGGCTGCCATTGCAAGTTTAATATTCAAAAGAAATAAGTTGAGTTACTGATACGGTACATGTGAGAATATAGCATTTTCATGTTTTCTTTTGTATGTGAATTAATTTGGTTCTACTAAAAGCCTTTTTCATTTTCAGACCCCGCAAGGCTTATTAATTTTTGTTGGATGTTTCTTTCTGTTTGCTGTGGTTGTGCAGGAGTTGCGAGCTTTTGTCTTTGTTGCTGGAAGAACTTGAATTGGACATTGCAGTATTACATTCTTTTAAATCCCAGTCTTTGAGACTGTCTGCTTTACATAAATTCAAATCTGGCCAGGTCCCCATACTGCTTGCAACAGACGTTGCCAATCGTGGTTTAGATATTCCAACAGTTGATCTGGTTATAAATTATGATATACCCAAGTAATGATACTTAACCATGTGCAAAATTATTGTTGATTCATGGTAGACTTTCTCCACCAAAATCTGCTGTCTTTATTATAGGGATGCTCGGGATTACGTTCACCGTGTTGGACGTACTGCAAGAGCGGGAAGAGGAGGCCTGGCTGTTAGCTTTGTCACCCAGGTACAGAGTCAAATTCGCTTTCTCCAATTTTGAAGATGCGGTTAGATTCTGTTATGACTTACGAACAAAATCCTTATTTTACATTTTGGAAGTACAATTCAACTATACGTTTTCATTTGGTTCTATTTGCATCCAACATGCAACAGAGTATGGAGATCTTCCTAGAAATTCCCCTAGTCCTTCAATCTCCGCATTGTTTAATCCTTGAAAGGTTATACACTTTTGTCATAATTGAATAAATTTACTAGAATACTGCTCTTTCATGTTGGAAAACAACCGCACTGTTTGAAAAAGAAGACAACAGCAAAGAATTCTTTAGAGGGACAGAAGGACGGGTGGACGGATGACGATGTGTTGTGTTTGGTGCCTCTGGGGGAGAAAACTTCCTTGTAGTCGGTGATTAAGCTGAATCATTTAAGTCAAAAAGTTTTAAAACCATCAGATTTTCAAAATCCACTCCTTCCACTATATCATAAAGATCTATGATTAATTTCTGCCAATGGATGCTCTTCATCAGTCAGCCTTGAACGCTTATTTTTTATTTTTTTTATTTATGTTATTTTTTTGGCTTTTCAGTAATTATTACTTGCATAGCTAAGTTTTTTAACATCTATTTTGCAGAACACTGTCGATCTCTTATACATAAAATTGAAGCCGTCATAGGAAAGCAACTAGAAGAGTTCGAGTGCAAAGAAAAAGAAGTGCTTGATAACCACATCACACGAGTAAGAGCAATGATCCTAAAATCTGACTGGCTAATTTTAGTAGTTAATCCTATAATCATTTTGACAGATCGTTTACCCCTTAAGCAAATTGAACTTATATTGTGTAAAATTTTTGTTATTCTGATGTGTGGCTTGATGTTTTCTTCCATGAAATACGATTCTACCTGCATTTCTTCTTACCTAGTAACATATTTCACTTCCTGGTAATATAGGTCTACAAAGCCAGGCGTGTAGCAAGAATGAAAATGATTGATTCGGGCTTTGATGAGAAAGTCAATGCACGAAAAGCTCAGAAATTGAGGACATTGGCAGAAAAAGGCTTATTGAAGAAAAAAGACAAGAAACGGAAAAGAGAAACTAAAGAAGTAAAAGATTGAGCCTTTCACCTATTTTGTGATAGAAGATAGAAAAAGTGGCTTTCGATTCGAGAATCTTGCTAGGAGATTTTGATGTGTACCTTTTTACATTGAAAATATGTAAAGCTGAAAAATTCAGCGAATCATACCCAAACAATTATTGATTCATAGGGCAATTTTGTCATTATTATTTTAGTTGATTCATATTTGTAACTTGATATTAGTTCAGGGTTATCTGTGCAATTTCTATATTTTTGTTGTTGCATTTTTTTTTTTTTTTAAAGTACTTGGTTTTTTTTATTTCATTGAACATAATTGAGAGTTTTTCTTCAAGAATTTGTTCTATAACCAACTGTTGGCTATGAGTAGTGCTTTTTACTTAAAGACTAGAGACCAATATTTAGTTTAATTGACATTTTTATATTAGAAGATTGTTTGATGTATGTTGAGGCATTTACATATTCAATAGAAAAATGTCAATTAAATTGAACATTGATTTCCAACTTAGACATAGCACTATTCATTTCTCCTTGTGGAACAAACTTTATGATGGGGCGGAATAAGAATGGGAAATGTTACGGTAGCCATAGCCAAGGGAAGGAGATGATTTTTATCACACCACATCATAATGTTGGTTCAATAAAAGAACCAATGGTTGGTTACATAACATTTTCATTTTCTCTAGTATCATATTTCATGTGAGATTTATTGAACCAATGGTTGGTTACATAACATTTTCATTTTCTCTTGTATCATATTTCATGTGTGAATGTGTCAGTATAATTTTGGTCTTTGGAAATAAAAACATAGAATAGAGGAGAACAAGAGGGATGATAGAGATCAGAACAAGAGGGATGCAATAACTCTTCTTTTTCAACATTTTCAATGCAAATTAGAGGTTTAATATAGTTCTAACCTCCCACCAAATATGGCTGGTGAGATAAATTTTGCCAAACATCTCACCGAAAATCATTTTTAATGTTTAATATGTTGACAAGCACACAAACTCCGCCAAGTTTGAAAAATAAAGAACCAACCAGACCGCAATGATCCGAGAAATTTTACATTTCTACCTGCATTAGATCTCCCCTCAATGATTCTGTACCAAACGGTCTTGTTTATCGTTTTACATTTCTGCCTGTATTAGATGTCCCCTCAATGATTCTGTACCAAACGGTCTTGTCCACAGAATTGTTTGCAACTAATCAAAACCATATGCAATACAGATTACAAATGATGCAAAAATTGACAAGATGTTCATACTATGGATTTACATTAATTTTAAAAAAATAAATAAAATTATGGTATACATTTGAGCTCTCCCTATCCAATCTTCTGCCAAGAAAAGTCCGCATCTAGTGCTAGCAATCCTCCGACGAATGGCAACTTCCTCAAACTTATTCAACAGGTCTGCAACAACGGTTTTCTTCTTTCTAGAATTTGATTAGAAAGCGATCAAAGTGACTTTCCTCCCACCAATTGGGATGAAGATTCTCTTCCGATCTGAAGAAAATTAGCATCTGTGGAGTGGTGCAGGATATATGTCCAGGGGTTTATATCGCACATGCTCGTTATGAGGTAATGGTCCTTCCTGGGTTTAAAGAAGAATACCATTGTAATTCGTATTAGATTCAAACCCTACAAGTAGCTGCACTAGCACAAAACTGTGAATTGGCAGTTGAGAAGAGACTTCCCACGTATATAAGATACAGAAAAGTGAAGCCTGTCGTGAAGAAAATGAACACTACCTCATCCGAGTTAATTTGGGAAGGTTTCACAAAATCTTCAAACATGATTGGTGATAATCCTTTTATTCTTTCTTCGACTTCCCGGAAAAGAAACAGCCAAGCATGATGAGTGTTCTTTGCAAAAACTGTTCGCTTTCAAAGGTTATCAGAAAGATGTAACCAACATAAGACTTAGCATGGATGAACTATTACTAAATGCAGATCGAAAAAATGTGATACTTACCGATGTAGTTATTAAAATAGAGGAATGACAACAGTAACACAGAACAGGTAAAATTTGGGGGGGGGGGGGGGGGGGGGGGGGGGGGGGGGGGGGGGGGGGGGGGGGGGGGGGGGGGGGGGGGGGGGGG
>CAVNYN010224401.1:0-47526 GCA_963692815.1 Nyctanthes arbor-tristis
ACGACGCTCTTCCGATCTCTGGGAATGTTTATGACAGAAAGAGTACTTCAAGAAAGTGTTTCTACATAGGAAACAACCTAATTGCCTGAATGAGCGAAAAGCAAAATTCCATTTCACTGTCCACAGCAGAAGTAAAGGATATAGCTATAGAAAGTTGTTGCACAGAACTTCTTTGGATGAATAGATGTTGGAGGACTACAGTATATCCCAATATCAGGCCACTGATTTCTATAATAACACAAGTGCTATAAACATTTCAAAAAATCCACTTCAACACTCGAGGACTAAATATATTGATATAAGACATCATTTTATCAGAGAGTTGGTTGAATAGAAAGTAATTACCTTGGAATATGTTTACATAGAGTATCAGCTTGCAGGTCTATTTATTAAAGCATTAGATGCATCTAGGTTTGAAAGCCTAAGAAAATAGATTGGCATCTGCATACAGCCAAAATAGGCTCAACATCATGACTCATGATCATAAAAAAAATTGAAAAAGGAGAAAATTTTAGAAAAACTGAGTTTTTATTCTTTACATTTTTCATATTATTGTGTGGTTTGTGTATCATATATTAATAAAAGCACGTACATATGTAAAGGATATCACTGAGATACCCAAAAAAGGACGTATCCTTAGGAGATTATTCAAAACTTGTTATCTTTATTCCGTAAAGATAAATTGTATAAAAGATAAATGGGATACGTCCTGCCTGCTTTGCACTATAAAGGGCAGCTGATTGAGAGCCATAATTTTAATGTAGACCTATAGTCAGCATCGGTTTAATCCTTAATTATGTCACTATATAGTTTTTCATCTTCATACACACACAGATACATATATATATGTATAAAGGTGATGTTGATTCTCTTTGTTGAGGTAAGGGGAAAAGAGGGGCAGTAAGGACTTCAAATACTTGTTTTTCATCTTCGTACACACACACACACACACATATATATAAAGGTGATATATATGTGTGTGTAAAGGTGACGTATACTTCAGTAGAGATTACTAATTAATAAGAGCAAGCATTATTGTCTCTTAATATCAACTCCTATATATTGTTAACATTCTTAGTGGGATTAATAATCGGGTTAACAGATCATAACACTAATTAGGGTCTGTCCGGCAAACAATTATAACATCTATGTGTTTTAATGAGTTTAATTTTGAGTTTTGTGATCTGTGTGGAATTAGACAAAACTGACATATGTAATTAGTTTGAAATGTCTCACATGAATTGTACAATCAATTGGTAATGCTAATCATTCTTAATTTTTTTAATAATGCAGATTATTTTTTTTTTCCAAGGACGTGTATTCTTGTGGGATTTTTTTTCTTTTTTTTTTTAATTTTAAACTATGAGTGGAAAAATGTTGTTTTAAGATTAGAGAAGTACCAATTGTCTATTCCTTGATTGAACGGCCACTGTATTGCTATTTCTAAAGTATCATGAAAAAACTAGTATCTTGTATTTAAACTCTCAGTGGCATACTTGAGTTTAATATTTATGTCATATAGCTTTTCTTATGCTTTGGCTTAAGGTACAGAAAGTTTGAAGAAATCACAAAAATCAGTGGCATTTGCAATAGTCCACTTAAGGGATTGTTGAAGAGACTCATTCTTGAGAGGTAACATTTCTATCCATATGCACATGTGTAATAACTTTTTTTTTCCTCATCTTTGTTCCATTGGTTCTGCAAAGGTTTCACTTTTTCTTTTTTGAAAAAAAAAAAATTTGAAGATTTTGATTCTATTCTGGTGCTTCAATTCTCTGTTCAAGTCTTGGTGATTCCATTGCACATGTAATATGGTTTTTACCAGAGAATGCATATAGTGTTAAATAAGTGTGGCCCTGACTTCGGTGAATTGAAATAAGAAATCCTTTTTGAAAATACATAATTACATTCCTGGATAGTGATTATTATTAGGATGAGATTGAAAGTAACTATTTCTCTTATCCTCCAACTCTCTAAAATATAAATGAAATGAAACAAAGTATCAAAATATTATATATTTGTACAGTATAGAAATGGAAAAATATGAAACTAGAGAGTGGTGGAAAGATATATGAAAATTGCTGACCACCTAAACTTAAGACGTAAGCTATTAGAATCTGGTTATTCTTATTTACGTTAAATATTAAATATCTTACCACTAATTAGTTCTGAAAATTGTGCGCATTTCAAGCTCTGATGAAACAATAAATTTCCTATGGATGTGAGGGGTGTTGAAAGTTAGTTGGATTCTCTTAACTCGTTCAATTGAACTGAGAAAATCCCATCCTACATAGCATTATTGTAAAAGTTTATGACTGAAATGGTAAAGAAATAAATAAATAACAATGGTGAGAATGTACACTACATAAAAAGTATCCATAGCCTATAGGAAACACATATAAAAGGCCATATAGACTTTTAGGCTTTTGCTTGAGAAGAGCAGAGGCAAGATTAATACTTTGTATTCTAAAGATAGTATAAAATATTTTCAAGTTCTTAGTTGAAGTATGTCACTAGTGTTATTTTCTTTGTTTCTAGCTCTCCTCCTTGTATTTCTTGTTTGTTTTTAAGTATGGCTTTGGTTTCTTCTTTTTCTTATTGAATTTCTTGTTTGTTTTTATCAAAGTCAAGTTATTTATTTACTAATTATAAAATTTGTCTTTCTTCTTAGGTATTCGAACGGTGAGCCTAAAGTGGTAGATGTGATCCTTTTTGAATGGAGTACTAATGTATGAAATCGGTGGATGAAGACCTCATGATTTGCAAGAAACATAAAACTCCATTGTTTTGATATTTTATTAGTTTGCTAATTTTAATTCTGGAAAGTGATGAATACATTCCAACTTTTGATAGGATTTTGTTGATGCAATTTTATCTTTTGAAACTTGGATGGATTACTTAATTATCTAGAAGCATATTTGATTTGGCATTGAAGTTTAATGTGTATTGACTTTTAATGATTTGTAGTAGCATATATCGGCATTTATAATTAAGCCTTTTATTTTCAAATTGTTATGCCAAGTTAATATTACAAAAATGAAAAATGTGATTGTGACACATTTATTAACTACGGTAAACTGGCACTGTAATAAGACAAATTGATTATATACATTTACAACGGTTATGTGGCTGTTGTCAAAGAATATAAATACAACACTATATTTACAACGGCGGCATCACCCTTGTAAAAGAGTAAAAACAACGGTATATGTAGTATTATTTATAACAAGGAAAAAACGTGGTAATTATGTCATATATAATAAAACATTTAATAAAGTATGTATTCAACACATGCCTGGTAAGCTGATGTTCCAGCACCAAATATAAAATATTCTGGAAAATCAGAGCGCTTGACATCAGGAGGGGGTGTTTGAACCTCCAAGTAAGTGTTTGCCTTGCCATTGGTTTTCTTCTCCTAACTGTTCAGATTGCCATTGGTTTTTATCGGCGTGTTGTTTTGGGTACTCATTGCTACAAATTAATGAAGATTGAGCGCATACTAGAGGAGTTTAGGATGGTCTATTTATAGGGAAATTCTGATTAAAAATTGATTCATGGGTCCCTAAACTCATGGAAAACGTCTAAGAAGGGACCTGGTCACAATGTAAATTATCTCATATATACTCATAGCATAGTTACTATTTAAAATAAAAATGGATTATTGAAGCTAGACGGGTATTCGGAGGACTGAAGAGATTAATATTTCCAAATATATTCACTCACTACTCATGTTTTGTTAGTGTTTGGTGACCCAAATTCTTTATTTGGGCCCGACTGAAAGTTTGCAGTGGCACAAAATTATTTATCTAACGGGGTTTCGTATACAAAAAATTACCTAGCATTTCCTAATTAAAACAAATGTGTTGCATATTATCGTTCCTTTCCGTAACATACTCTTTATCTTTTTGGCTTAATTTCTTTTACATTGATGCGATGTGTTTCTAAATAAAATCACTACACTATTTCCAAAAAAAAATTAAAATAAAATCATTATAAGATAACCCCCTTAATTATTCCCTTGATATATAACCCCAATTTTTAAAATAAAAATAAATACGAGAAAGTTTTCTATCAACAAAAGGGTAGGATAATCCACCCCCAACCCCACCCCCCACCCCAAAAAGATTAGATGGAGGGATAAAATCCACACGCTCTTGCAATGTTTTTTCCCCTGAACATAATAATAATAATAAAATAAATAAATAAATAGTAATAAAAACAACTAAATGAATACGAAAAAAGAAGAAAAGAACCGTTCTCCATTTTATGGCATGGAACTGCCCAATTATGGAGTATACAACCCTGAGAACTTTAATTGGTTCCATGAGTTTAAACAATACAAAGCACTCAAATGCAAGATATATGGACTATACACCAAAACTTGCACTCGCTGGTCAAATGCCAAACTAAATGAATCTTCTATCCAAATAAATAACATTATTTGTACTCTTTAGGGGAGGAAAAATAAAAGTACAAATAAATGCATTTGTCTTTTATTGTTATCTTTGAAAATTATACGGTTCATTTGAAAAGCGAAATCTGCAAACATGCGATCCAGGATAAATGGCCGAAACCAAAACATATAACAGATCATGTCTAAGTTCTATGGTCTTACATTCAAAATCATCACGCACAAATGGCTCAATCCAAAACCATCTTCAAATATTAAAGTTGTCATTTTTTTCACTAAAATATGAGGGGGCCAAATAATCATAAGCGACCTAATAAAACCATAACCGAGCCGTGCAGCCCAATTTAATTTGTTTTTTCTAAATTTTCAAGTGGTTATATTTGGTAAAACCAATAACCATTTAGTTAATTTTGGTTATATTTTTCGCTTCAAAACCAACGATCAATCCATAACTAGAGAAAAAGATTTGATTTCAGATTTATTTAACTTAATTCTCGAGTCAAGTTTCTAAAATAAAAAATGTAGCGACCAAAAATTTTAAAACTATAAACTTTACAGTTTCAAATTCTTAAGTCGCGTCGCTACCAATTTCTTCGAATTTCATTCTTTAACTTAATTTAATTATACATAATAAAGATTTATCTTAATTAAGAGTTTATTTAATTATTTATTTAGTTATTTACCATTTTTTTAACCATTTAAATAAGTTAAACATAAATAACATTTTACAAATTTTATTTTATTCATTTGCTAATTTCTACAAAAAATTTGATTACTTAGTTTATAAATTCACTTTTTAGTTCTTAGTTCAATTTATTAAAATTAAACTCAAGGATTTAAGACCTTTTCCCCATATGGAAGTCTCCCATTCAACCCTCCATCCTCATGCAACGCTATGCCAAAATGATATGCGTAAATAACCTCCCAACTCCACACTTCCAACAACAATTAGCAGTAGCCACCAAGGTCTCCTTCCTCTCCATTTTTCAAACGTTCTCCTCTCTTCCCATTTCTTTGAAATTTCTACATACACTCACACACACACACTGATTTCATCCTTACAAACTCATTTCCAACATTCAAAAAATTCATATAGGGAAGGAAAAATTGATACACACATGAATACTAGCCAACATACAAATTGCCTCGATACACAAGAAGAAATTTTCCAACAACTCTCAACATTTATGTATACATCTCCTAGCAATGAACAAGAAAGGGGAATGGAACCAATGACACCACCACCACGGCGACCTCCACTATCGCCAACACCACCACCACATTTTCACCCCAAAACTCCACTCTTTCGATTCACTACGCATGTAGAAACCAGAAATCCGATCTCAGATTTTTTGGGGTGGGTTTGATAGAGCAACCCCTATTTTCCAACAGGATCCGCCATGCTTGCACCTAAAATCGCCCCTCATGACCATGATCGTCGCGGGCGACGTGTTCTGGCGCGGTGTCGCAGATGAACGGGGTGAAGCCGGCTGCCCCCCTCTCACCGATTTACTCCCCTGTTCTTCTCCCTTTGTCTGTTCAAATGAAATGGGAGCTGGGGAGTAATTTTATGTATTTTTGATATTTTAAATTTCAGTCCCAACATTTTAGCATGTGTCATTTAAGCCCCAATCTTTCTATTCTGGTTAAGTAACCGATCTAAACTTCCGGTTTGGGTTACTTTTGATGATTAAACTTTTGATTCCTTTCAAATAGGCCCAGAAACTTGTTTTGTTTATTTTGGCCTATAAACTTTTATTCTCAATTAATTTAGTCTCTTATTTTGGGATTTTTCCAAAATTAGCCTTGAAAGTTTATAAGATTTTAATTTTAGTTTATGTTTAGACGTGTATTCATTTAAACCCATAAATTAGTTTATACTTATTTTTAATTAAAGCCCTATTTTCATTAAATATGAGATTTAATGACTTTAGCTATTTAAATTCTAATTTTTGGATTTATTGAATTTGTAAGGATTTCTAAATTAGTTTAAATAAACTCATTTATTTTATTCCCAAATTTTGGTTAATACTTGATTTCCTAGTTTTCCTTAACATTTGGGTATTAATCACGTTAGGCACTACACCCTTAAGCATTCTGTATAATTATTTTATTATAACTTAGTTTTAAAAATAATTCCTTTTATAAATAGCTCATTTCGCCAAAAATCCTAATTTGAATTTTTATATTCTTTTATGGGCGAGGAGTGAAGAATAAAGTGAGTAAGCCTTGCCTATTAGCTCGACTAGGTGGAATTTTGAGGTAGCCTTTTTTCTAAAGATATTTTCTCAAAAATAGTGCTAATATTAATTGGTGTTCTATGAATTGCATATGAATATGTGATTTATGTTCTTATATGTTATTTGCATGGGCTTATTTGCTTTATGCCTGAGATGAGACGAGACGAGACTTTTGCATATGCTTTATTGCTATGCATAGATTTTTGTATGCATGCTATGATGTTACTATGCGCGCTAGTATTTTATATGCCTTAGGGCATGAGACAAGAGTCAAAAACCTACATTTACTATACGATGCTTGTTTTCCAGTAAAGACTATTTGAGACTCATGATATGTGAATTACATTTTTATATGTATGTTTGTAGTATAATTGGTTAATATTGCGCTGAGTCTATTGAGTATTTCTATGAAATACTCATCCCTTTCCAAATTAATATTTTGTAGATTTGGAAGTCAGAGGAGACTCCTTGAGCAATTGTTGCTTTCAAAATAAATTAAATTAGCTTTATTTTAAATGACTTGAACTTTGTTTAAATACTTGGAAAACTTTTGATGCCGTATGAAACAATTGACTATCATTAACAAATTATCTTTTGTATTGTCACTTTTGAATCAAGATATTTTTCGCTTATTATCCACTCTTGATTCATTTTGATTTATTTTATTTGAAAGAGAGAAAAATTTATTGACGTCTCGGGGATCCAGAACCCGGGGCGTTACAAAAAAAAATTGAAAACTAGGTACTCCATGTGTATATCTTAATCATTACTATATAACACAAACCATAGAGTCACGATCCCATGATTAAATCATGTAATATATTTTTAATTGTGAAAAATATATTGTTATGTAACCCTAATTAACCAAACCAAAACAGAAAGGTTTGGTTTTGGTTTGATTTTAGTGTTACAAAATAACTTAATGGTTATTTTTTATAAGACCACTTATTCTCAGTCCGTTCTAGTTCTTTTGAAGCCATATATCTAATCAAACCATGCCTAAGGCTACCATCAACAATGTCTTCCTTGAATAATTTTCAGTAGTACATTCATTTCTAGAAATTGTGAGCACTTATTGAGCCAGTGACACCATTTTGTCCACTTCTTTTTATCATTTTGGATAGCAAGTCGATTTATTTAGATATAGTCATAATTATACTACCGGAGACCGGCTACAATCCCATATGAGTGCATGCAAGTACATATGCATGTCACGTAAAAGTTTAATTTCACATGACATGCATACATGTACTCACATGGGACAACAAGTGTCATAATAGTATTGTCCATGTAGTATTAGAAAATTTTCTATATATATATATATATATATATAAGTTGTGATTTTTCAATTTAATTATGTCCTCGTTCCCACTGTGAGTATGTACACAATCCAAAACCATCTTCAAATCATAAAGTTGCGACTTTTTTCAGAGAGCCTCTCTCAAAGGAAACTCTCAAATATGTCACCCTTAATAATCTTCGAACAGGGTGCGTGTACAATCATTTCAAAAAGTTGTGAGCAGTTGTTGTCTAGTGGCCTCATTTTTGTCCACTTCTGTTTATCATTTTTAGCAATTGCGACCACTTCTCTTTCTAGTTTCTAGAATTAATTCTAGAATTAAATAGCAACTAAATTGGAAACCATTATATATGTAGGATAAAAAATGAACAAAACTATTAAAATTTTTCTGGTACTCACAATGAGTGTCATAATAGTACTCAATATTCCACGTGAGTCCATATAAATTTGTCACATGAAATAAAAAGTCTACGAAGGGATGGGTCAAAGTCTTTGCAGCAATAAAATTTAAATATTACCCATACCATAGAGCAGAGAAGATGGGTAGAGTCCCCTATTTATGGAGTTGTGTTATGACACTATTCAGGTGGCACCTAACTGATGTAGAGGTGGGTCAGTTATTTTTTTTATTGGTTTAATTAGAAAGTAGAGCTAGCTAATGGTCCCATAAGACACCATCCAGCTAGTGCTTGAGAATTTTCAATGTCATGGGTTCAAATCCTTACTAATTTTTATCATTTTAATTTTTATTTTCAGGAATTTGTGAGTATATGAACTTTCTTTCATCAACTCTTTATCTAATTTTTCAAATTATAAAATTAATTTATGCGACTTGGTTGATTTTTATTATCTACCTAGATCCGTTCAAGGAGCTAGATTTAATTCTTTAGAAAAGGTCTTGCAATTGACAGCGTAATGTAAGTGGTTATTCAACAAAATATTATAGTTGTACACAATATATACTCAAAAATGGTAAAAGTCTAAAATAGTTTTACAAAGTTATAAGTAATAAATAATTTTAAAAAGTCTTTAAGATAAAAGTTTGTATAAGCTTTCTAGAGATTTTTAGAATTGTTAATAATTCCAGAAAAGTGATATAATATTTTGCAAAATCAATTAAAATCATCCACCTAAAGAAAGAGCAGCTATACAAGTTTTCACAAGTTCCAAATGAATACACCCCAAGGACTTCTGTAACTAATTTAATTTCAACTTTTAAAATTCTCTAATTTTAAATTTTATATTCCAATTCAAGCCTCCATAATTAGATTTAGTACTGAGTAGATAAGACCTTCATCTTAAACTCATCCGTTTACGAGCCTCCTATTGACTCTCAAGAAGATCAAGTAATCGGGATATTGCAATGAGGGCAATCAATCTAAATACTAGATGGTACTTTGAATAAATATGTCATTTGGCCAAAAATCATCTAGAGAATGAGCACGTGATTGAAAGAGTGGTATTAACATTATATTTTTTTTTATTAATAACACCACATTTTTTATATTACAAAGGAAATGTACAGGAGTGGGATCAAAAATTTAACCAAGGGAAATCATACCATATTTTAATTGTATCCAGCTCTTTACATTTTTCGACAGGGATACAACAGGCATACACTTTACAAATTTACATAGACAAATTTTGCAACCCATAAAAGTACATTTGTTTGACAACATAACATAGCCATATTTTAACTTTCAAACAATACCCTCAAAGTTTTTAAAAAAAAAAAAAAAAACCAAAAAACAAAACTTTTGCTATTTAAGATTCAATACAACAAGGTTAAGTGAATGGCAACTTCATAGTTACAATCATTAAACAATTAGACATGTTTGCCAAAAGTAAACACTAAAATTACCACAATCACCTGCAAAGGTCATGCCATTTGAGAATTTCCCAAACTTCTTCGAATTAACTTATTGCCTTCTTCTAGCCACCCTGTGTGAATGGGCTCTAGAGTAAAATCCCTCTATTGTGACAAAAGATCTATACATGTATATCGCGATTCAAGTTTTCTTGCTCGAGCGCACTTTCAGCATCAATCCTTGTTGCAGGATCCACACAAAACATTTTCTGCACAAGGTAAAGACCAGCCGCATCATGATTGGAAAATTTAAGCACCAGGTCTTGAGGGTGGGGTAATCATGTATTTGTCGAGAACTAGGAAGAGATTTCACGAATTTCATCGGAACTTCCCATAACACTGAAGATATGTTTTAGTGAGCAAACTCTGAACTCACTTGAAACAATTAGGCATGTTTGGTCAACTTCTTAATAAAAATGCATCTAGCTAACCAAACACCAACTGTAGAAGAGTATGCATGTCTCTAATCCAAGTAGAATTTCTGGTGCCATATAAGCTGGAATCCCTACCAAGGGTGTAAATGCAAAGTGAAAGGTTTTTGCCAACCCAACTTTTGAAAGTTTCAATATATGACTTTCGGTAGTGATCAACAGGTTTTCATGCTTCAAGTTGCGATGAAGCGCTCCACAAGTAATTTAAAAATGTCATGAAGTATTTTCTTATTATTTTAAAGACCATGCATAAACAAAATTTGAAAAATAGAAACAGTAATTAATATATTAATAGACAATAATTAATTAGAGGCGCCAAGAGAATATAAAAAAAAAAGAAGAATATTAGGTGTATAACAATCACAAGGAATAAAGGTTACAATGATTTTCAACGCAATGAGAATATAGTATGATTTTCCTTTATTCAAATTATTCTCTGAATTTTTTTTTCTTCTATCTCCTCTTTTATGACAATTACGAAACTAGTTATGCCTCCATCCATAAAGCGATGTATTAATGTATTCACCTCCTAGTTGGCTCATCAATACCGAAACTTGCTATATTTTTTCACGTATGATAGATCTATTGTAATTATTTGTAAACTATATAGAAGCAATCAAAACTGATATTTGATGCTACTTCATTACAACATATTTCAATCACATATTATTACACATTAATTTTTTTGGGACGAACATGACGGTATGCACATTGGTCCCCAGATAATTAGACCAAACTAGTATATACTAGATTTTCATGAATCATGCGCTGTATGGAAAGAATGCTTAACAATTATGTTCCATAAAAAATATTTTAAAATTTCAATGAACTTAAAAACATGATAAGGAATATGGCTAGATACAGACCAAAGAAATGTGTTTATTGTTCTTGTCATATTTAATTGCGTACAGTTGATTTTTTTGGTCCGATTGAATCTTTAATGTATCCAAAATATGAAACTTAACACGCCTGATGATATATACATATAAATACCCAGGGAAGTGCAGGAGAATGCAGCGATATTGATGTACAGAAGTAATTATAAGGGTCGCCCAGGGGTAATCGCTCCTCTTTTGGGGAAGGGGGGAGGGGGGAGCTGTTCCTTCTTGTGCAATACCCAATCAAACTAATATCTATAGAGTTTCATTGTAACTTATTAAGTATATCTAACTCCATACAGGCTCTCTCTCTCTCTATTTGATCCTACTCTCTAATCACATATTCTTTACATTTTTATTTCTCACATATTTGTTCAATTGGAAACGGATCAACGCCTTTTTCAGTGTGTAAGACAAATATTGTAATTCCTTTTTTAGCAACTTTACAACTTAAGTATGACAAGAAATTCGTGCAGAAAAACAGCCCAAAACTGTATTTTAACACTGGAAGAAAAAAATAGTTGCATACAATTTGCATGAAAAACGAACAGAGAGGGAAAAAATGAAAAAATTTGGTTGAGTTTCAATGTACAGCTATACTTGGTGTAGCGTGTTGAAGTCGAAGTTACATGTCATCATATCGTGATATTTAGTGTTGGACATTTTATCCCGTCAAAATAGACGTAAGTATCTAGAAAAAAAGTGACGATACTGATCACATTATATATAGTAACAGTAGTTCATATAAATGGCAATCTTGGCAAACGTAGTTTTGATTTTTAGTGCAATAATAGGTTCTTTTAAAAAAAAAATTAGTTCGTCAGTTGAGTGTCAAAGAAATCAAAATCAAAATGACTACTTTGGCTGAGATGAATTAATATCTCGGAATAGGAACATTTACAATCCAGATTTTGAAAACTATTGCTGTAAAAGCAATCACCTTCTTGACTCACGCCTTCATGTTGATAGCAAATGCATACTTTTTAACTTCTACATGGTGATATCAATATCTTCTTGCCTCCTGAAAAAAGTAACCAAAAATAAGAATTGTGTAAACAAAGTATCAAACCAAAAAGGAGGGGAAAAAAGCATCATATGGCATAACCAAATAGAGTAGGGGAAAGCATTAACTAATTTAATTACCTGAGAATATGCAGCAGCATCCCACAATGTAGTCGAACACTAATTTGAAATCAATCAATAACGCACTCATTTAGAATATTTCGAATGAAGAGAAATGGAGCTTGGGTCTTAAAGAAGAAATATCGTAGAAGAATACATTGCACTCAAGTTAATTCTAAACAGTCTGATTCCCCAATATGAAAAATATTGATTAAAATAGGGGCCTTTGGTGGAACCTTATATTAGACGAAAGCTGGGAGCAAGAAAAGTTGATTTTTGGTTTGATAATTCTTTACATACACCAAAGTATGTAAAAAGGGACACAATCCTTGTGAAACAAGGAGTGTTTCACAAGTAAAGATTCGGGCAATGTGATAGACTGACTTCTTGACACAATAAAAGACCAAATCAACCGAGTCGATTTAAAATTTCTTGTGTGTTTAGTTGATTTTGAGAAATCACTGGTTTTACTGCCTCCGGTACTTCTAACTCTTTTTGATATAGTAGATTGTCATGTCACGTGTGCGAGTAGTTTTTCCATCAGGGGTTTCCAACTTAAATCGCATGTTCTTGTTCTTATTTTCCTGCAATAAGTTTTAATGCTTATGTTTACTGTTCACAATTTTCGGACATGTATATATCACCTAGCTTTTTTTGTCTACCTATTTGTGCTTTATTAATTAATTTTGTGTGTGTTCTCTGCTTCACTTGTCACAAAATTTGTTCTTTGATATGTGAAGGAGTTGTTGTTTCCCTTCTTTGGTCAAAGTCACTAACACGTTTTTACTTAATCGTGTTGCTCCTGATGCTTACAAGTGTCTTCGTCCTAGCCGCTGGTTATTATCTCGTTTTTATTATAATAGGGTTTTTTTTTTCCTTTTTATTTAGGGTTAACACTGAATATTATTTTGGGCCGCGTCCTTCTCGTCTTTGTATTCTCTTGAACTGTTCTAGGATTTTCTGAGTTTATTCTGTGTAATCTCTTACTCTGGTTTTGTTGCTATATCTTGATGAGGTTAGAACAGATTGTAAAGGCCTGTTACTGTCTTAGTTTCAGCCTTAGGTTTGAGGAGTTTGTACGAGTGTTTGAGTGGGTGATTCTAGTGTTCTTTCCCATTGTAATCTCTAACTTGTCCCTAGTAGAGTCTAGCGCGAATCCCTTGAAGGATTGCTCAATGGTAGTTTATCCTGGATTCCCCTAAAAAAGATTTGGGATTTACTGCCGGGCCTTAGGGCCAAAAAGCCTTGGTGTTTTTTTATTATGCTTTATTGTTTTCTTGTGCTATCTTGCTTAATTCACTATAGTGGTATCAGAGTGACTCTGTGAATTAGGTGGAGTGTTCGAGGGACCGACTGTTTTCTGAGCTCTCTGAACGGTGGCTACCAAAGCAGTTCTGGATTTGCAAGGGTCACAGCGATCTTGCGCAGATCTTTAGAGCGCAACGTTCTCCTAAGGTTTGCTTTTGTCTGTCGAAGCCTTATTGAAACCCTAGAGTTTCAGCCAGGTACTGTCTTTCCAATCTCTCATAATTTGTTTTGATATATCTTGATTTTATTGGGTTTTCTTTTCTCTGAGATCTTCTCTATTCAAACTTCCTTTGTCTTCAGTCTCTTGCGAGAACTTCTGAATTTGAGAGGGTGGCGTTTCTTTTACTATTTTCATCCACTCGAGATATATCATTTATTAGTCTCCTACTGGAATTGTTTAGATAGTTCTGTGATCTGTTTCTGTGTGTATTACTATTTGCCTGGTAATTCATACTGCTGTTATATCTGTTGCTACTGCTCTCTATGGCAACCTCTAAAGTTGATGTTGAGGTTTGACTGGCAAAGTGGACTTTAGTCTCTGGCGCTGGAAGGTAAAGGCTCTACTATTGCAGTAGAGAAGTGCTGCTGCCATTGATGATACATGACAGGCAGAAATAAGTGCTTATAGAAGGCAAGAACTGGATGAGTTAGTCTAGAGTACTGTTTTTCTGCACTTATCTGATGCTGTACTAAGAAAAGTGGGTGAAACCACTACTACGCATGCTCTTTGGAATAAACTTGAAGAATTTTATTTGACTAGAACTATTCCTAATAGATGCTTTCTGTTGAGACAATTCTTTGCTTTCAAGTTTGATGCATCATTGGATCTGGAGTCAGATATGGATAAGTTTAATAAACTCACCCAAGACTTATCTAATTGTGAGGAAAAAATTTCTGATAAATACAAAGAAGTAAAATATGCACTTGAATATGGTAGGGAAACCTTAACCACTGGTGTTGTCATCTCTGCTTTAAGGAATAAAGATTTAGAAATGAGGTCTGAAAAGAATAATTCCCAGGGTGAAGTTCTTATGCCTAAATCTTTCAAAGGGGGGTCAAGTTCTCAGAATAATCATAAGTCCAAAAAGGGAAAAAATACTGAAAGGGGAAAAGAAGCTGATGAATCTAAGTTAAAAAATACTAAAGGTAAAAACAAGAAGTGTTATTACTCTAGAAAAACTGGACATTATATTAAGCAGTGATTAAAAATGGCTAGTGATCTTAAAGATAAAACCAACCTTGAGAAAGAGTCTTGTAGGGCTTATAATGTAAAAGAGGATAATAACACCATTGGCTTGATTCTCGATGCACTCATCATGTTTGCCCTAATAAAGATTGGTTTTCTGATTTTGTTCTCAGTGATTGGTATGTTTTGTTGGGCAATAATGAGTCTTGCAATGTTAGCGGTGTAGGTAATATTGTTCTTAAGATAAATGAAAATGTTACTGTTATTTTGGAACATGCTAGATACGTGCCTGATTAGTAAAGAAATTTAATTTCTTTAACTGTCTGGTCTGATTTAGACTATGAAATTAACATGAAAAATGGGAGATATAAAGTTGAAAAAGAGTCTGTTGAAATTATTAATGTGTTGAAAACAATGGTTTGTTTCAAATTAAAGTATTTCCCATACTTGGATTATGTTTCAACTTAACTTCCATCTCTGATAAAAACTCCTCTTTGTGGCACAAAAGGCTTGGTCATATTGGATCAAAATCTCTGAAAATTCTTTCTAAAGAGAATGTTCTTGGAAAAACTATTTTAACTGAATCTGTTTTCTGTGAGGATTTATCTTAGGCAAACAAACTAAACTTCCTTTTTTTGAGGGTATTCATAGATCAACTGGAATACTTGATTATATATACATGCTGACCTTTGGGGTCCATCCTCTGTAGCTGCTGCTTCTACTTTCAAGTATTATTTATTGATTGTGGATAATATTTCTAGAGAAATCTGGGTTTTCTTATTGAAAACTAAGGATGAAACTTTTCAAAACTTTAAGGACTGGAAACTGTTAGTTGAAAATTAGACCAATAGAAAAATCAAAGTTTTGAAAACTGATAATGGTTTAGAGTTTTGTAATATTGCCTTTGATACCTTTTGCAAATAGTTTGGTATTTTGAGACATAGAACTATTACCTATACCGCAACAAAAGCAGAAAGAATGAACAGAACTTTGTTAAACAAAGTAAGATGTATGCTTTTAAGTCCTGGCCTTCGAAAATTGTTTTGGGGAGAAGCTGTTAAGACAGTTGCTTTTCTCATTAATAGGATTCCTTCAAGGGCTATTGATTTTAAGACCCCCTCACTATAAATGGTCTAGCATTCACCCTAGTTACTCCATCTTAAGGGTTTTTGGATGTGTAGCTTTTACACCCCAACATCATGGTAAACTTAAGCCTAGAGCTATCAAATGTATTTCTCTTGGTTATGGTGAAGGAGTAAAAGCGTATGAACTGTGGATTAAAAAGACTCAAGGGTATAAAGTCATTATTAGTAGGGATGTTGTCTTTAAAGAAGATTTAATGTCCTGCCTTGTTTCTACAGGTTCTGAATTTGATGACATTAGACTCAAGGAGTCTATCCTTTGGAACTTGAATGATCTCAATGATCAAAATGAAACACTAAATGGGAATACTACTATTCCTGATAAGGTGGACACTGGTGATACACCACTTAATGGTGATGATGCATTTGAAAATCCAGTCCTCAATGAAACTCAAACAGATGCTACACATGAGGTACCTCAATCTGATTATCAACTTATTAGAGATAGAGGTAGGAGAAATATAAGGCCTTTTGTTAGGTATTTCAATGATGACTATGTATCTTTGTTTGCTACCTTTGATGTCATCTATGATGAACTTGCTACTTATGATAAGGCTATTAGGTCTGTTGATTCTGATAAATGGGCTGCCGCTATGAACGATGAAATGGATTCACTTTATAAAAATAAAACTTGGGTTCTTTTTAAAAAGCCTGTTAAACAAAGAATAATAGACTGTAAATGGATTTTTAAAATAAAGGATAGTGAATCTAGTTCCTAGCATAAAAGTTTTAAAGCTAGGTTAGTTGCAAAAGGTTTTTCACAAAAGGAAGGTGTTAGCATAAAAGTTTTAAAGCTAGGTTAGTTGCAAAAGGTTTTTCACAAAAGGAAGGTGTTGAAATCTTTTCTCCTATTGTGTCTAAATCTTACTTGCTCTTGTTGCTCACTTTAACTGGGAGTTAGCACAATTAGATGTTAAAACTACTTTTTTAAATGGAGAAATTGATGAAACAATTTATATGCAACAACCTAGAGGTTTTGAAGTTAAAGGCAAAAATAACTTGGTTTGGTTACTTAAAAGATCTTTATATGGTCTCAAGCAAGCACCTAGACAATGGTATAAGAGATTTCAGTCCTACATATTAAAAATTGGCTTTCACAAAAACAGTTATGACTCTTACTTGTTTTATAGTAGCACTAGTGGTCCTGATTCTATTTATTTACTCTTATATGTTGATGACATGCTTTTAGCAAGCAATGATTCTAAGAAAATTAATTCTTTGAAAGACAAGCTAAAAACTGAGTTAGAAATGAAAGACTTAGGACCTGCCAAAAGGATTTTGGGTATGTCTATTTTCAGAGATAGGCGTCATAATATTCTGTTTCTGAATCAAAGTGATTATATTTCCAAAATTCTTGCTAAGCTTGCTACAGAAAAATAAAAAACCTTGTTCTTTGCCTCTGGGTTCTCAGTATAAGCTCTCATCTGATGATTGTCCTAAAGTGCCTTATGCTAATTTGATTGGCTCAGTGATGTGTCTGATGGTCTATGCCAGACCAGATTTGGCATACTATGTTAGTGTTCTTAGCAGATTTATGGCTAATCCTGGTGAAATACACTGGGAAGCACTTAAGGGGATGTTGAGATATCTCAATGGTACTAGAGATATTGGCTTATTTTACACAAGGTGTAAGGATGGTGTAAGCCTAAGAGGATACTGTGATTTAGATTTTGCAGGTTATCTCGATAAGAGGAGAAGTACCTCTTCTTATGTCTTTACCCCTTGTGGTTCCTGTGTTAACTGGAAATCCCACCTATAGAAGTTGGTTGCCCTCTCCTCGACTGAGGTAGAGTATGTTGCAGCTTGTGATTCTGTTAAAAAGGGGTTATGGATGAGGAGTTTGTGCATGAACTAAACTTTATTGAGGACAGTTTTGTCATCTATTCTAATAGCCAGAGTGTTATCCATTTCAGCAAAAATCCTATGTTTCATGACAGAACCAAACATGTGGGTGTAAAAATTCACTTTATAAGAGTATCCACATTGGTAGTACTAAAGTAGGTTGTTAGTGGAGTTGTTAGTTAACAAGTCAAAAAAAACCTACATTGGTGGTGTTAAAGTAGTTGCTAAAAGCATTTAATTTAACAAGTTGTTAGTTTTATTGTTAAAATTAACAATAAACTTAACACTTTATGCGGTATTATTTCTTTTTTTTTTTGCTTTTTAATTAAATTGAGATTGGCCCACCATTTGACTATTGAATTGATTATTAAATTTAACACTCTTAGTTAGAATCACCAATGTAGCACAAAATAATAGTTAAATTTAACTTGCTGAGGCGTTCTTTAACAATCACTAAAAACTCTATTTTTTATTTATGTGGATAGTTAATTTTAGCACTACAAATATAGATGCTCTAAAAGGCATGATTGAGAAAGGTTTGATAAAGGTTGAAAAAATTGCAACTCTTCTTAGTCCATCTGATATGGGGACAAAGGTTTTGTCTCCAGCAAGGTTCAAAGATTGTCAGAATTTTCTTAAAATTGGCACTTTTTGAAGTGTTCATCTTAAGTATAATTTTACTTTCTTATTTTGTTTGTTTTAAAAAAATAAAAAATAAAAAAAACTAATTTTTGTTCTTTTGCAAGTACTATAGAGCAAGAGGATCTACAGGGCCATTTGATTCCAATACTAACATGGTCAGGGAGATCAGCAAGGTGGAGAATGAAGGAGTTGCCATTTCCCTTCTTTGGTCAAAGTCGCTAGCACGTTTTTACTTAACCGGCTTGCTCCTGATGCTTACACGTGTCTTCGTCCTGGCTGTTTGTTATTTTCTCGTTTTATTAGATAAGGGTTTTTTCCTTTTTATTTACAGTTAACACTGAATATTATTTTGGACTGCCTCCTTCTCGACTTTGTATTCTCTTAAACTGTTCTAGGGTTTTCTGAGTTTACTCTGTGTAATCTCTTACTCTGATTTTCTTACTATCTCTTGGTGAGGTTAGAACAGATTGTGAAGGCATGTTACCGTCTTGGTTTCAGCCTTACATTTGAGGGGTTTGTTTGAGTGGGTGATTCTGGTGTTCTTTGCCGCTGTAATCTCTAATTTTTGCCTAGCGGAATCGAGCGAGACCCTCTAGAGATTGCTCAACGGTAGTTTATCTTGGATTCCCCTAAAAAAGTTTTGAGATTTACTTCCGGGCCTTCGGGGCGAAAAGCTTTGGTGTTTTTTTATTCTGCTTGACTGCTTTCTTGCGCTCTCTCACTTAATTCACTATAATATGGTTTAATTAATCAACTAAGGTTATATAGTTAGTGATTATACCACAAAGGTTAAACAGTGATTATGCAAATCTGAATTACCAAACATGCTAGATCATAACTTCATTTAAAAGATAAATAAATAAATAAATAATTGGTCTCATTCACCAAGTATGAACCCGTGACTAAAGGCAGCAGCTGTCCATCTCTAGGCTCGTTAATGGCTCAATCAATAATTCTTCGTATATTTTGTATGTATTATTAGTGGATGCATCACTATATTATAATTTTAAAACTTTTTATTCAAATCCTTCAAAAAAGGGGAAAAAACTTTTTATTCAAAATATGGAAAATCTATTTGGAAGTAGATGAATTTATTTCAAAATAATAATAATAGTATTTGACTACTTGTTCATGATCACTAATCAATTTACTTAGATCTATGTAAGTTGAACCCGAACAATTGTCTTATAAAACAAAACAATTGATAATATAATAGATTTTTGTACTTTTAAAAGTCTAGCGTACATAATCGTTTCCAATTAAATCATCGTGCTCACTTTTTGTCCAACATATATTGTGATGGTTTCCAATTGAAATGTTGTCCAACCACGGAAATAGAAGCTGTCACAACTTCTAAAAATGATAAAAAGATGAGATGTGGACAAAAATGTGGTCACTGGCTACACAAAATTGCTCACAATTCCTTTGAAATGAGTGTACAAGTACACTGTCAGAAAATTCAAGGGGGACGTTGCTGAGGGCGCCTCTCTGAGAAAAATCACAACTTTATTATTTAAAGATGCTCTTTGATAGTGTTCATACTCGTAATGGGAACACCAGAACTATTCGTACAGGGCATCATATATTCTGATTTCCATTGGGCCACTTGTCCATCGTGATTTTGCAATGTGTTTTATGACAATGTAATTTTCAAAGATAATAATAAAAGACAAATACAATACAATTAATCAAGACATTTTGTACTTTTCCTTTTTTACCTCTCATAATGTTATTTATCTAAATGTCAGATGCATTTATTTCCCCATTAAGCATCTGAGTGCAAGTTTTAGTGCATGGTCCATATAGCTCACATATGAGTCCTTCGTATTTTTTGCAACTCATGGAATCAATTAAAGTTCTCGGGGTTGAATACTTCATATATATTGGACAATTTATGCCATAAAACGGAGCATGTGGTTTCTTTTCTTCATTTTTCATATTTATTTTTATTTTAAACAGTGGAATGATATCATCTCTGTTTAATAAATGTGACCAAATATTGAAATTACATCACCCGGGAGTCGTCAAACTTGTTACTTAAAAGTATGCTAGACTCTTTATATATCTGATGTAAGATAAACAGTACAATGTTATGAAAAAGAATGATACTATACAACAAATACATTTTGTTTTACATAGGAAACCCTAGAAGGAGAAGGAAAACACCCATGTACGTGAGGCGAGAGAAAATCCCACTATATCAATGATAGTTGTAAGAGGAAATACTTTCGTGTATCTCACCACACCATGAACTCGCATGTGATAATGGCCAAAATAGAATTTAAGTCGCCAAAGACAAACAATCATAAGTGATACTATTTTGAAATATTATTCTGTTTTATCCTCCTAATACCTATCTACCTTCTAACATCCATGTAAACGTGCCCATAGTGTTTGAAATACCCTTTTCCTTAAAATTTAAATATTTTCTTTACTTTTTATTTTTAAATAGTAAAAACTATGAATGTACATGAAATAACGTTAAATAGCCTTTCAAAAATTAAAAAAAAAAAAAAAAAAATGTTAAACAGAAATCGGGGAACACACTCTCAGATCTTTTATTTCACGCATTAGAGCAAACAAGACAAGTATACACAAGCACCAACTGAAACATGGCTGTTCGAAATTGCAAGAAAGGAAAACCATACATAGAAATACCATAAAGGAACTGATCTGTGCATGCAACATGCATTGTTATTTATTCGATACACACACACTATATATATATATATATATTGACGGAGTAATATCAGTTGTTTCTAATCCTTTTACGATTTTCTTCAGAACTTTCAGCTCCTTTCTTTGACGGAAGTCTTACGGGCTTCTCGGTGAGAAAATTCTGCCACCATATGGCAGAATCTTTTGCCAATCGGCCTTTAATGCTTCTATCCGCAAAACAAATACGAAAACGTACTGTGAATCCCTTGACCCATTCAAAATTGTCGAACAAGGACCATATGTAGTAAGCCTTTACTTTTGCACCCTCACTGAAAGATGAAGTCATAATCTTAAACACAACCGAATTAATTTGTATGAAAAACATTAAGCTAATTAAGGACATATATTAACCTTATTGCTCTCCGAACATAACACAAATAGTGTTGGTGATAATGAATCCTGTAGCGGTCTGCCAAAACCTTTTCAATGCTCCTTTTCGACGTATTTTGCTCATCCACCCCTATCAAATGATCAACAAGTCTAATTAAATTACAAAGTCTCAATTGAATATGTACTCTCAATTGTAAATTACATCAAGCAAGACTGTTTACCATTCTCAGTAATGTAAATAACCGGATCGTTATATGTATTCTTTATAAACATCATGAGCTTGTAAATCCCCCATGGAACGACATTCAACCAGTCTGAACCAGCCTGCAGAAAAGAGATTCTTAATTCCTTGTATTATATCTATATGATATATAATATTATTATATAAATTAAACCATATATGGAGTGGGAAATTATATAAAATCTCAAATGTCTGGCGTTATAGTGATGAATGGTCACATGCAGGCCATTGACGCACTTAGAGTCATTTACATCGACGTCAGACGTTGGGGATTATATCATTTGTCATTATCAGTTATAGTTTTAATAATATATTACCTGTGGACCAATGCTTACACCTTCACGTTCGGCTAAGAGAGAGAAAAAAAAATGTAATTAGTATGATGTAACCGCTAGTGTCTAATAATAACAGATGATGCAAATATGTGAAATTATAATAAAACTTATAATTACACTAACTACCTGTAATATGAGTTTTGCTGTCTGTGTTGTAATGAGGTGAATACTTATTTTTGTCATTGGAGGCATATCTACTTGTATAATTATTTATGCCTAGAAAGTCATATGATCCTTGCACTAGCTTCTTGTCTGCTTCGTTAAATCTTGGGAGACGATCTCCCACAAGTTCAATCATACTTGCAGGGTAGTCACCGGTTATTTGTGGTTCTATAGACCTTCAAAAGACAAGAAAAAAGGAAAACAAATTTATAAAATTATTTAAACAGTATGTTCTCTCTCTTAACAGTCACGTTGGCTTACTTTTATCTAAAAATAGCTGAAGTTACATACCATCCCATATTAAAATCGAACGCCCTCCTCGCAGCATCTCGTTCTTCTTGAGAGTCAGTGAGAGGCTCATAAAAGATACAACAATTACTCATGCCTATCTTTCCTCCTTGACTTTTCTGTAAATAATAGTATGATCACATAGATGAATACGTTCAAATTATAATTAATTAAATAGATCAATAAATAAATAATTAATATATGCAAATTACCTTATACTTTTTCCTGTATATATCAACTGCACGTGCATGACAAAGGATCATATTATGTGCAACTTTGTATGGTTCTGTACCTGGATCTCCGTCTTGTTTCTTTTCTATGTTGAGAATTTCTACTAGAAACGTAAATGTATGTGAAATTCTCAAGATAACGGAAAGATGCTTCAGTTTCTCAACTGCACCGTGATTAGGTGGGTATTTGCCAGTCGCATATCCACCACAACAATATGACCATGGCTCGTTTAGCGTGATCCACAATTTTACTCGATCGCCGAATTCCCAAAAGCAAATCTCAGCAAATTCACGAAAATCTTGCCTATATATATATATATCGTATATTGGGAACATATATCTTTTAAACATTTTTGAGAAATTGCGCCAGATAATACAAGACAAAGATTATGCACTTACACAATTCTCTCATCTAGGAAGCCTCCGTATTCATCTTCTAGGCACTGGGGAGTATCCCAGTGAAAGATAGTTGCACAGGGCTCAATCTCTGCCCCACACCCGCCCCAACACAGAGATGAATAAGAACTAATTAATAAATAAATTAGTAGGGATGATGATGATGATGATGATAAATTTTGTTTTTAGAAATAACAATATTTTTAATTTTACTTTAGTTCCTCATCTTCTCTCTCCCCCAAACAAAAAAGCGCATCGTGCAAATGAGTCTAACCTGCGGCCACGAGTTCATCGATAAGACTATTATAGAACTTAATTCCATCTTCACATATGCCACCAGAAATCCTTCCTTCTGCATTAGAAATGTATACAACTTAAAAGGAAAATAAAACTTTAAAGCCCTCCAAATTTAACAATAGGTTCCAAATCGTTAATTTGCAAAAAAATTAAAGATAAAAAGGTTCCTATCCCTCGTTGACACTGGCATGAAGTTATGGATATACGTTGTATGATATTAAAACATTAGACACTTATTGTCACATCATCCATAATGGGCACATTTCTATATATATATATATATATATATATATAGACACACATACATATATACATATAGAAAGAGAGTTGGTACCTTATCCATACCTGGTAAGATTCTAGTCCATGAAATTGAGAATCTATAGGATTTCAAACCCAATTTCTTCATCACTTTCACATCTTCCTGCAATATATATTATTAAAAACTAGTCCTGTACAGCTGGTAGGAAAAAACGGAATGGTCAAATTGCTAATAATTACCCGGAACATATGATAGTGGTCAATAGCAACACTCCCGCTGCTATGGTCGCGAATGGCATCTACCAATCAAAATAAAGATATGCTTAATCAGAGATCAGATATAAAATTTGTGACCACATCGTAAGGTGTTATCTCTAGTTAATGTGAGCTGCAAAATAGTGATTTGTTGGAGCAAACCAATCTAGAAATTTATAAGCTCATTTTTTTAGTCTTAATTGGATTACTTACTTGCTTAAGTTTAATTGGCTTATCTATCATATTAGAATTCGGGAGTCTGTCTAATTAAAACGACAATCTTATTAAGAGAAGCAAGTGAAGCCCATAGTTGTTGATATTATTTTGCTCAATGTTATATCTATATATATCTCTTAATAGTTCAGTTTAACAATACTAGATAGTTCAGTACCAGAGTGAGTTTTTGTGAAAGCATCCCAATTACTAATGCCTTTGCAACCTTCCTGTCCCCCTTCAGTCTGCACTAGTCAAACATGTCAATAGTTCAATTGAATGAGTGATTGGAAAAGTTAAAACTTATGAAGTGCTACAGTATAGAACACAATAGGAATCTAAAATTTTACAATCTTAGCGATTGTCATACGTATAACATTTGAAGTGCTACAGTAATTGAATAGAATATGAATTTAAAATATAAAGTGGAATATGAATTTACCATCATCATTGATAAAGTGGAATTTTACGGGTTTTTCTCCATGTTCTAGCGTTTCCTAATTAAAACAAATGTGTTGCATATTATCATTCGTTTCCATAACATACTCTTTATCGTATCTGGCTTAATTTCATTTACATTAATGCGACGTGTTTCTAAATAAACTCATTACACTATTTCCAAAAAAAAAAAAAATTAAAATAATATCATTATAAGATAACCCCTTAATCCCTTGATATAACCCAAATTTTTAGAATAAAAATAAATACGAGAAAGCTTTCTATCAATAAAAGGTAGGAGAATCCACCCCTCCCCCATAGATGAGATGAAGGGATAAAATCCACACCAAAGCTTTTGCAATGTTTTTCCGCCCCAATATTAATAATAGTAATAGTAAAATTAATAAATAAATAAATAATAATAAGAAAACTAAATAAATACGAAAAATGAAGAAGAGAAGCCATTCTCCATTTTATGGCATTAAACCGTCCAACATATGCAGTATATAACCCTGAGAACTTTAATTGATTCGATGAGTTTAAACAATACGAAGCACTGAAATGCGCGATATATGGACCACATACACTCAAACTTGCACTCGCAGGTCAAATGCCGAACTAAATGGATCATCTGCCCAAATAAATAACATTATTTGTACTCTTTCCGAGAAGAAAAATTAAAATACGAATAAACACATTTGTCTTTTATTATTATTATCTTTGAAAATTGAACGGGTTTCACATGGAAAACACATTGCAAAAAAAAGGGATAAAAGATTAGCTATCATCATTTAAAAATGAACGCGATCCAGGATAAATGGTCGAAACCAAAACAAATTACAGATAATGTCTAATTTTTGTGGTCTTACATTCAAAATCACCACGCACAAATGGCTCAATGGAAATGGGATTACACGATGTCATGTATGAATAACTATGCTTTTTTCGTATGTACACAATCAAAAACTATCTTCAAATAATAAACTCGTGATTTTTTTTCACTAAACTAGGTGTGGGCCAAATAATCATAAGCGACCTAATCAAACTATAACCGAGCCGTGCAGTCCCATTTAGTTCGTTTTTTCTAAATTTTCAAGCGGTTACATTTGGTAAAATAAATAACCATTTAATTAATTTTGGTTATATTTTTCATTTCAAAACCAATGATCAATCCATAACTAAGAAAAAGATTTGATTTCAGATTTATTTAACTTAATTCTCAAGTCAAGTTTCTCAAAAAAAAAAAAAAAAAAGGAAGATAATATTTTGAAAACTAGATACTTTTCCTCTCCTACTCCGTCTTTATATCTTAATCATTACTATATAACACAAACCATAAAGTAGAGCCATTATCCCATAATTAAATCATGTAGTTCTCAACTGTGAAAAATATATTGTTATGTAGCCTTAATTAATCAAACCAAAATAGAATGGCTTGGTTTTGGTTTGATTTTAGTGTTACAAAATAACTTAATTGTTATTTTTTATAAGACCACTTATTCTTAGTTCGTTTTAGTTTCTTTTGAAACCATATATCTAATCAAACCATGATTAAGGCTACATCAACAATGTCCCCCTTGAATAATTTTGAGTAGTAACGTGTACATTCATTTCTAGAAATTGTGAGCGCTTATTTAGCCGGTGACACCATTTTTTGTCCACTTCTTTTTATCATTTTGGATAGCAATCTGATTTATATAGATATATTTATAATTATACTACCGGAGACCAGCTACAATCTCATAGACTGCATGTATACATGTCACGTAAAATTTTAATTTCACATGACATGCATACATGTACTCACATGATACGACAAATGTAGTTATACAGTCCGTTAGTGTTAGAAAATTTTCATATATATATATATATATATACATAAGAAAATTTAATTATGTCCTCATTCCCACTGTAAGTATGTGCAGAATCCAAAACCATCTTCAAATGATAAAAGTTGTGACTTTTTCAGAAGCCTCTCTCAAAAATGTCCCCTTTCCAAAAAAAAAAAAAAAAAAAAATCCCCTGCTATAATCGTCAAACAGGGTACGTGTACAGCCATCCCAAAAAAGTTGTGGCCACATTTTTGTCCGGTTTGGCCACATTTTTGTCCACTTCTTTTTATCATTTTCAGTAATTGTGAACGCTTCCCTTTCTAGTTTAATTCAAGAACTGGAAACCATTATACGTGTAGGATAAAAAATGAACAAAACTACTAAAATTTTTCTGGCCCTCACAGTGAGTGTCATAATGTTACCCAATATTCCATGTGAGTGCACATAAAACCGTCACATGAAGTAAAAATTCTACCGAGAGGCGGGTCAAAGTGTTCGCAGAAATAAAATTTAAATATTACCCATAGTAAAGAGCAAAGAAGATGGATAGAGACCCCTCCCTAACTCGACAAAATGACTCTAAGTGTAATCATGGAAGTCACTGTGAGCATCAGAAAATTGCTATGGAAATTATTATGTACACTTTTTAAAAATACTAATTCATTAAATATCAATTCTTTTATGAGACCATTCTCCACGTTCTACTCATGTACATCCAAGTAGATTGATTAATCACGTACAAGTATGATAATTTTATAATATTGAAAATTCAAATAGTTTTTTTTAATTTTTTGAAATAAATTCATTTACTTACGAATATATTTTCCATATTTAGTACAAAAATTTTTGTACTTACACTAAACGACGGATTAATGAATAATGATTGAGCAAATTAAGTGAGCTTGGAGATTTTTGGTTGTGGATAAAAATTAATTGAAAGTGAAAGGGCTTCGGTCGTAAATTCCGTAAGAGGAAAAGTGTGTCCAAGTTTTCTTCATCAAGACAACAGGTCTTTGTTATTAAGACTGCTGATTATTACTCTTATAAATTGGCATCCTTTATTTTCTGTTTGTGTAGGCATGAGTGTAGGAAAAATTGTTGAGCCCGTAGCATCTTAGAATTTTCCTGTAACTATTCCTAGAATTGTTCAAAGTGTAGAAAACTATGCGTGGTAGTCTTTTTTTCCTTTTAATACTTAGGTTGTAAGTTGGTAAGTGAAATGGGTTTTTTATATGACTATAAGTAACTCGATATATCATACAGTGAAAAGATTTGACTCGTTAAATTTGTTTCCACTTTTTCTAGATGTGAGTTTAGGAGAAATTTTTTAGCCTAGTATCATGAAAGTTTTGTAATTCTTTGTGAGATTGTTCAAAAGATAGAAAATTAGGTATAGTCTTCATTTTATCTCTTTCTAATACTTGGTTTTGTGGGTGGTTGATTGATATTCTACATTCGGTTATTAGTGATTTAATTATATACATAGATAGTAAAATGTTTTGACAGTAGCGGCAAAATTTCACTCCAATGTTGTTATTATTGTGGTTGTTGCTGTTCTCATTAAATTTTTTAAACAGCAATCGTGCTGGTATATTAATTGGGAAATTGGCCTAAATTTCTAATAGGAGATGAAAAACTAATGAACAACTGATGATAGGGTTTTGCCTTAACATGTTGTCTTCTTCCTTTCCTTTTTCATTAAAGGGCATGATCAATCATGGCTTCGCAATTCGGATCAGTTGCATAAAATTATACGTATGGGCCCGACAAATGTTCATGACATTCAAATTCTTCTGGCCCCCATTCGAAAAGGGAACCGTTATTAATCTCATCAACTCTAACTTCTTCCAGCGGCGGTCCGGCTATGGAAACAAGGCCTTATTCCTTATGAAGCTTAGTCTCTAATCACAGACTAACACCTCATGAATGTTGATATGTATGGTTGGGCAAAATAACTATAACTAGCCAAATCAAACCAAACCCGATCAATTTAATCCAATTTGGGTTGGTTTTTCTAAATTTTCAAATGTTTATGGTTACTAAAATCAATAACCATTTGATTATGGTTTGGTTCATTGTTTTCATTCCAAAACCAATAACCAAACTATAACTAAGTTAAAAATATTTGATTTTGAATTTATTAACTTATTTTTTAATTTAAATTCCCAAATTTAAAATAATAAAATTATCAAACATTCTCGATTTCTATTAAAGCCATATAACTCAAATCCCAGAATATAACTGCTGACCCTATAAAGTAGATATTTTTTGCTTTTTACATTTAGTCAGAAGCCTAATTGAACCATATTTTACTATTTTGATATAACTATAACCAAACTAAACCAAAATTGAACGGGTTGGTTTTAATATTAGAAAATAACCTTCTTTTCTAAAAAAACATCAGTTTTGGGTTTGGTTTTCTTAAAACCACAACTAGGCCAAACCGCGCTCAGGCCTATATGATATGTTTATAATTTGTTCTCACTTGTTAATTTGTATTAATGTGCACACTAAGATCTTTAATTTGACACCATATTGTATATGTTTCGACTTAAAAATAATATTATAATCATGAAAAGAATAAAATAAGCGAAATTTGGCAAGGAAGAAACAACTGGACATTGTAAATCGAAAAAAATAAAAAGAAAAGAAAAGGGAAAAAGCCTACAAAAGTGTGAAGAGTGCCCATAAAACTGCTCTTTTGATTATGTTTACGTAGATGTATGGAAAATGGTGCCCATGTCGACGGCTGATACTAGAAAGTAAATGCCCTACTCCATCAATTTATATATTTTACATGTGAAAGTATTTTATTGCACCTGCCCGTTATTACCATCTTTGAAAATTAAAACATTATCATCTTTGAAAATTAAAACATTATCATCAATATATAAAAACGCGGACTCGTGTAAAAGCAGATTTGTAGGTGGAAGTATAGGTCTCCTACAAAATTATGTTTAGAAAAGAATTGGGGTTCCATCTTGAAAGGTCAACATGTGAGGTGGAGCAGCCAAATTCCTTATAAATTCAGATATTTTCATATATCTAATCGATATAGGATTTGTTGGCACTTTTTTCCCAACAAACCTCCTTTCAAATGAAGAACCACATGATATTAGCCTCCCTTCTGAAAGTGCATCCGTGTTCTACCAAGGCCCAAATGATGCATCTGTCACCTACTTACGTGGACACAATTGCCTTGAGGGCCATCCATAGATATTTTTCAACCCTTACGATTCAACTTTGTGGGCCACCTGCCGTTGTTCATACATCCAGGATCTCTCACACGTACCCACGTGATTAAATCTAGATAGTCTTGGTCAGACACTGATAGCACTTGTAAGAATTTAGGGTTTCATCCCAGAAGTTCCCTAATTCCTTATAAGTCCATCTCTTTTCCCATGTCTGATCGATTTGAAATTAGTTCACACTTTTTTCCCAACAACTTGGATTTGTTTTTCGTTTCAAAATTTTTCATGTACAAAATGAGATTTGTCGAAAGAATTTTCTTGTCCCACAAAAATAACATATCGTACTTTTCCTACAAATTTAATTTTACCTAGGAAATGAGATTTTTAGGCACGGTTTTCTTTCCCCCCACACGTGATATACGTCGTAAAAAGAAACATTTTTCTTGCGAAAGTTTTTGCTCGCCATCTAAGGTTTGGCTCAATTAGTCTACAAAGCTCTCTAGTTTCCGAGGCAGATTTGTGAACCAGACTGCTTATAAGCTTGCTAAAGTAAGTTAGTTCTATGATAGATTCTATTGAATGGGTTGCGCGGTGTATTATAGTCCAATTCTATGATTGAATAAATTTCTTCCCTTAAAAAAAAAAAAACAAAAAGCTAAGTTTTGTAATTGCTCTCTTTTCCCTAATTATAAAAAACATGTATATATACAACACACGTACGTAAGACTATAATTTGATATAAAACTTTTTTTGAAAAAAAATTAAGAAGGCTAGTGCCAACGGACATTTAGCAAAACTAGTAGAGCTCCTGTGCGATGCATGGTAAAATGTAAGTCTATTTTGTCTTTTATACAAGGATTAGAAAGAGTATTAGGGAAGCAAGTCTACAAACAAACGTCCTTGAATATCTTTATTTAAATTAGATGTGTCAAATTTAATGTTTGCCATATTTCAAAAAAAAAAAATTAATTTTATATTTTCAAGACTAAATATAGTTATATCTGTAAAAGAACGTAAAAAATAATGTTAAATATAGAAACACAACTATGTAAATGAGACAAAACTAAAAAAGGAAATGTGGACTAAGTAAATGGGATGGAGGGACTATTAAATAAGAAATTTTTCAATAATTTAAAAAAAAAAGAAAAACTGGACTCTTATTCGTTCATTGCACTGGAAGAATGAAATTATCAAAAAGTTTCAGTATTAATTAATATATAAAAATTTGACCAGATACATTTTCTTTTACAATTTGTTGAATAATTTTCCATAGTTGTAAGTATTTGACAATCTAAGAAAAATATACAGAAAATCCATAGTTGGTAAAATTCATAGCATGCAAACATATCAGTAGACACTCATGGAATGCAAATGTGCCAGCCAATACATTTATCTGAAAATGTATCCATACAGCTTTTGATTGGACATACTTGTCAAATGTATGAGCAAAAAGTCGTACATAAAAATGTATCCAATCCAATTTTTTAAAATTAAAAGTTTGAGAAAATTTTACACAATTAATCAACTTTATTATTGAAAAAGTTGTAGTACATATATAACTTAATTTTATCTTTTAAAACCATCCAAAAAAATGTTTATCTTTTAAAAATAAGTCTAATAAATTAATATTCTTTAACTTCGAAAGTTAGTCATCAATTAGTATTCTATTAAACTAGCCTTACACCCGTGGAAGGTAGGGGGGAGGAATAATTCTCATTCTTTATTAGTAAATTGGAGATATCACATTGTGTAAGGTACAAATATTGCAGCTGCTCCTTTCAGTAACTATTGTCTCCTCCCCAAAGTTTTTCGGAACAATATAATGAGTTAATTTTTTAATTGAGTGATAGTATAAATTAGTATATTGTAGATGCTTCGATAGTAGTGTCAAGCTCCAAAACCCGCATGTTTTACATGGACTGATCAACTTCCAATGCGCGCGCGGTTAGCTAGCAAAATTATAGAATGATGATTACACTGATTGCATGATTAGGATGCGAAGAAGACTTAATAGGTAAATTTAAGACCAGTCTTGAGTTTAGTTGTTCATTTCTTTATTGGCTATTCAATAAATCAACGCTCTCATGTATTTATGTATCTCCACACATCATCTAATAGCATTACTCTAAATTAAAAGATAGGTAACAATGGACCATTAACATCTATATGCATGGGAAAGGAAATTAAGGCCGCTATTACTCTTTTATAGATGTGTTTCATCTAAAAATATATATAAATAAATTTTAATTTTTTTTATAATTATAATTTGAGGAACTTTAAGGAGGGATATAGACTCAAACTCAAAATCTCGTTCTGGTTAGAGTTGCTCTTTGCCACTTGATTTCATCCTGGTAAGGGTTGCTCTTTGGGGACGGAAGATGTGATGTGGCAATACAACACATCCATTATTGCTATGGTCGGCAATGACATCTACGAATCAAATAACGTTATAATGTTTAGAAATTTAAAATTTGCAATGCATGTTAATCAACTGATTTTGTGTATGTATTGACTTCATATATTAATAAAATGTAGGTTTTATCCCTTAACTTGTTAGAGCTAGCAAAACAATCTTGAAATCCATTAGCTCATTTTTTTAGTCTTAGATTGCTTTCTCGTCTGAGTTTGATTGACTTTTCTATCATATTGTAATTTGGGAGCCATTTTTAAATGACAAATTTGTTAAGAGGAGTAGCCCAGACCTTTATATATTAGTTATCAATTTTATATTTATTTGACAGTAGACCTATATCATATCCCTTGACTGGACACGTTAGTCTTTGACTTGACTTGTGAGCATGTGACCCCTTAAAGATGGGAGAAAGAAATTGAATGAGTAACTGGAAGAGTTGAATTAGTTAAGTGCTACGGTATTTTTGATTGGCATCCGGATGTTGAATGTGGAACTAAATGCATCTCCTATTCAGATAAAAAATATTACCCGTACTCTTTAACTAAGAGAAAAGTACAAATGGTCTTGACTACATATATTGTATTTATCTTTTATTATTATCTTTGAAAATTAAACACTGTCAAGGTTCCCATGAAAAACACATTTCAAAATCACCACGGACAAATTGCCCAATGGAAATCGGAATACATGATGACCTGTACGAATAATTTGGGTGTTCCAATTATGAGTATGAACACAATCGAAGACCATCTTCAAATAATAAAGTTATGATTTTCCTCAGAGAGCCATTCTAAGCAATGGTTCCCTTGAGTTTTCTAGTAGTGTACGTGTACACTCATTTCAAAGAAATTGGGAGCAATTTTATTTAGCCAGTGACCTGCACGTTTTCATCCACATCTTTTTATCATTTTTAGAAGTTGTGACTGCGTCTGTTTCTATGGTTGGACAGCATTTCAATTGGAAACTATTACAATATATGTAGGACAAAAAGTGAGCGATGATTAAAATGGAAATGATTATGTATATTATTAAAATACGAAAATCTTTAGTTATATTATCAATTTTATTTTATCTTATGAGGCAATTTTTTGAGTTCGACTTACATAGATCCAAGTAAATCAATTAGCGATCATAAAAAAGTAGTCAAATGTTATTATTATTATTTTTGTTTTGAAATAAATTCATCTACTTGCAAATAGATTTTTATATTTAGAACAAAACGTGGTTTTTAAATTATAATATCGTGATGCATCCATTAATAATACATATAAAATATATGAAGAATTATTGATTGAGCCATTAACCAGCCAGGAGATAGACAGCTGTTGCCTTCAGTCAAGGTTTCATACTTGGTGAATGAGACCCCATTTTTTTTTAATAACTAAAGTTATGATCTATCATGGTTTGATAATTCAGAGTTGCATAATCACTATTTAACCTTTGTGGCATAATCACTAATTTAACCTTAGTTGATTAATTAAACCACATCAAAGAACAAATTTTGTAACCAGTGCAGCAGAGAACACACATATAATTAATTAATAAAGCACAAATAGTAGACAAAAAAAGGTTAGGTGATATTCCGATCTTCCAAAAATTGTTGCAGGAAAATAAGAACAAGAAGAACATGCGATTTAACATGGAAACCCCTCATGGAGAAACTACCGGGCACATGTGCTGCAGGACATAACAATCCACTATATCAAAAAGAGTTAGAAGTACAAGAGATAGTAAAACCAGTGATTTCACAAAGCCAACTAAACTCACAAAAGAAATTTTAAATCGACTCAGTTGATCGGTCTTTTGCTGTGTCAAAAAGTCAGTTTCTTGTATTGCCTGAATCTTTACTTGTGAAACACTCGTTTCGCAAAAGATTGTGTCCCTTTTTACACACTCCGGTGTATGCAAACAAAACGAGGTGCGTTTACAATATTTTTGTACAGTAAAATTTCACAATGAAGTTTACAACAACGTTCTTCCTGCACAAAGTCTCGATGAAGAAAGCGTGAAAAATGATGTGATATTTATGCATCCTAGTTTTCCATAAAACTTGTTAGTCTCTAAATGATAAGCATCGGGCGATGAGTAATCTATATCTATAATATGGAAAATGAGCAGTGATTCTGGAATCTTTTTTCTGCTCATGGGAGAGTCCAGAATCTCAATTTTTTTTCATTTTTTTGAAATGCTTTTGGCATTTTTTAAAGAATAACTGCCTACTTTTTTTTTTTTTGAATATGAATAACTACCTACTTTTTATAACCATTCAAGTTTATTTTCTAATTTTATCGCGTATCTCAGATTTTTTTTATTATTTTTCTTTTTTCTTTGGTTGAACTAAAACAATTGCTATCTCCCATTGGCATGTTGATGACAAGTCATTGCATGGTCACACGACAAAAAGATCATGTCATGGTCGATCGACTTCAATTGCAATATCATCTTGTCAAACAATTCTAGAAGTTTTGGCTTTTGTGTAGAATCTTTGCATGTTTATGGATGTAAGTAGCATGAAAATGAGTTGAGTTTTGCCCTTACTCCTTTATTTACACAATCGTTTGATTTTGTAGCCTAAACACTCTTTAAAATGAATCAAGGAAGCAATCAATAATATATTCAACTGCCCCCCCCCTTTTTTTCTTTTTACTTTTCAGAAATTCAAGAATTGAAGGTTGGCATTCTGAAAGCTGAAGGGTTGAAATGCAACACTTGGAGGATGCATTCATCTCGACTTCATTTGCAATACTGATACAGTAGCACCAATATTTGGCCCAACGTTCCTTACTCATGCTGATTTTCTAGCCTCCAATAGCATTTATGCCTCCATTTTTCGTGAAATAGAATTCTTGAGTAGATAGTTGATACCACCACTAATTGTAGCACACAAGTAGATCTCTTAAAATGCTCAAAAGTTGCATATGTAGTGCCAAATGACCCCTCCTAGTTGCGTAAAGATTAGGAATTTTATTGCACCACTAGACGAAATAAGAGCTCATTAACTCATGCAACAATTGATTTCGATCCGACTGAAAGTTTTGCAGGGAAATTTCCAATCAATATTGCTTTAAATAAGGTTTTAGAATCAAAATAATTGAGATTTGGTGACAAATGTGCAGGAATTGATTTTATTGATGTAATTTTATAATCTCAATAGCCAAAGATTTGCGTTTCCATGCTTTTTATATTTCTTTTTTAAAGCTTAAGATCTAACGGTGTACTCGTAAGAATTTCTGGTTAGGTTCTCTGATCCTCCGTCCGCTAGGAACCTATCATATTTGCGAAACTAATCTCCTGGATTGCAATATTAAATGTTAAATAATTATACGGTACATTTTGATCCATCTGGTAAACTATTCCAGGAAAATATATACCATTATACAATACCAAAGGATACATCTTTGCAACCCGATCCGATTTGCTCTTATCTACAAGTCATAGAACGTGAAGTAGATCATATGGTTATATACATAATTTTTTCGTGGGGCAAAATGGACTGGTATTGATCCGCCCTGATATGCTTTATTGCCATCTTTAAAAATTAAACGATGTAAGGATTCACATGCAAAACAAATTGCAATAAAAGAGGATAGAAGAGTAACTATCACCATTTGAAAAGTGATAAATGGTCGAAACCAAAACGTATTACACATGATGTATAATTCTTGTGGTCTTACAATCAAAATCACCACGCACAAATGGCTCAATGGAAATAGGATTACACGATGTCTTGCACGAATAATTTTGATGTTTCTATTTGTGCACAATCCAAAACCATATTCAAATAATAAAGTTGTAATTTTTTTCGCTGAACAATGGGCGGGCCATATAATCATAACCGAAATAATCAAATCATAATCGAGCTTTGGTTAATTTGGTTTTTTTCAATTTTCAAACAGTTATATTTGGTAAAACCAATAACAATTTGGTTAAATTTGATTATATTTTTCGTTCCAAAACCAGAGGTCGAACCATAATAACTAGAGTAAAAGATTTGATTTCTTATTTATTTAACTTAATTCCCCATTCAAATTGTAAAATCAAAAAGGTGAAATTGAAAGTTGCGTACTTTTCCCCTTCCACTCCTTCTACTTCATTCTATCTTGATCATCACTACAGTCTATATAACACAAACCATAAAGTAGAGTCACGGCCAGGCCCACGATTAAATAATGTAGTAATTTTTAATTTTAAAAAATATATTGTCATGTAACCATAATTAACCAAACCAAAACAGAACAGTTTGGTTTTAGTTTGAGTTTAATGTTACAAAATAACTTATGTTTAGTTCGTTTTAATTCTTTTGAAGCCATAATCTAACCAAACCATGCTATAAGGCTACCATCAATAATGTCCCGCTTGAGTAATTTTAAGTAATTACGTGTACATTCATTTAATTTCTAGAAATTGTGAGCACTTATTTAACCAGTGGCACCATTTTTGTCCACTTCTTTTCATCATTTTGGATAGCAATAAAATTTATATATAGATATTTATAATTCTCTGGCAGTCCCATCCTTGTACATGTATACATGTCGCGTAAAATTTTAATTTCATGTGCCATGCATATATATACCTAAGTGAGACGATGAGCGTCAACAGTCTTGCCCATGAATATTAGAAATATATATATATATATATATATATGGTAAAACGTTGTGATTTTTTAATTTAATGATGTCATCGTTCACACGGTGGGTATGTACACACTCCAATATAAGTGGCTTGGAGGGAGTACCTTGTACCTAGTGTGCCCACCCACTCGATCGATGCAAATTTCAAAAATTATGTTATGTTCATTCATGCATCTTTTAGTTATTTTCTTTAGAGTGACTATAGCCAAATGCTCCACCCTCAAAGGGTTGCATGATATAACCCTAAGTTTAATTAAAATAAAAATAAATATGAAAAAAGAAAAAAAAAAAGAAAGCAACTGACGTGGGTTCTTTAAGGTCCCATGTTTGAAGCTCATCAACCGTGAGTTGTGTGAGTTTTTCCAAGTTTTATGTTTGTTGTGTATTTCTTTACATTGTGCTTTAGTAGAATGTAAATCTATACACATTTGTATTGTTTATGACACAAATTGTATATGTACGCACAAAAAGAAACCAACTAATAATGTCAAACAGTTAATATGAAGGACTAACGCTGACATGTATGGACCATGCATTTTGTCCTTTTATTATTATCTTTGATGACACGTATGGACCATGCATTTTGTCCTTTTATTATTATCTTTGAAAATTAAAGATTGTAAAGATTCACATGCAAAACATGTTGTAAGAAAGGCATTAGATTGCTTTCTTTGAAAAATAAGGGAACACAAGAGATGTGATTGAAAAGATCTTCTGTGACAGTTGTAATTCAGTCTTTTTTCATATGGGAATTGCATTGGTTTAAAATCCATGTAAATACAATTTGTCCATTTTATTAATTATTATCTTACAGAATATGTTGTATACATTTTCAAGTTTGATTATTTTAAATGCAATGTGTTTTTATATTCCATTTCATAACTCTTTTTAATTAGTATTGAAAATTTTCTGATTCATGAAAAGCTGGATCTTTGATATGGTAAAACTAACATGAACCAAGTACCACAAACTTTTACCTATCTTCCTCGCACAATACCGATTGTTGTATGGGTGCCAATCTCACATTGGGCCATCAAATGTCAGCCAAGAAGAAACTCTAATTCCCACACTTGATGCATGCAAGCCACATTGTCGTGTTGTCCTACAAAGCCCTACAAAGCCGATTGACTTGCATGCGAGCCATATTGTCGTGTTTAATTTATGCTTTATCATACACAACCCAATTTAGTGAAAATTGACTTCAGGTAAGGAAGCAAATTTATTAAGCTTCAAATTTGTGAGAGCCGAGAATTTGCGGGATTTACGTACTATTCATAAATTGAGTCTTCTTTTATCTACAATATCAATTTGAAAAAAAATGGCGTGTAAATGCCAATTAGTAGAGATATATATATTTTTATTTAATTTAAGATAAATTTATAAGAATAATATGACTAGCTGATGGTATACTAATTAATTTAATAATTATTTAAATTAATTATTCATAATAATTAGGGTTTCTTGTGATTATTATATAATAATGAAGCATCATTTAGTATCATAGTAATGAATTATCTTCTATTATGCTTATTCAATAAAGATAGTTAATTCTTCTTCTTCTTTCTTTTTTATTTTATTTTATTTTTTTATACAGGAACAATGATATATTGTTTTTATATAAATAAAATCTCGATTGATTTGCTAATAATTTTGTAATAAGAATTTATTTTAAAAAATCATAATACTAAGTTAATTCGAGAATGAAGTGGCTATTATATCCACATTCGAAGACATCATACCAAGTGTTATATACAATTAATTTATAAATTAAGTGGTGATTAAGTATGTTATAATTATGGGACTAGGAAATCGTATTATTAAAGAAAAAATTTTATCTAGAACAAAAATGCTTTATCACGGGATGACATTGACCATATATGATATGAGAGTGCCTCTCATGTTTCCAAAAAGATAGTTTCCGTTAATATGACCATCAATAAAAGTAAAGGGTAATTATTTTTTACTTAAATTTTATTCCAAAAGAAAAATATATTTAACTTTAAATAGATTAGTATTTTTAAAATTATTTTTCTCGTGCAACGCACGGGTAAATTAACTAGCGAGAATTATGTAGATTAATTACAGCCGGTTTTTAATGTTTATGTGCTCAAATTTCCACATTCATGTTTTTATTTTGTGGAAATCACTATGGTTTTTCTTTATTCAGATGTGTGGTGTTGGTGATTTACTTTTAAGGTAGATAAACGTTAATTGCCAAAGAAGGTGGTTGTACTATTGCTCTTGCGATGATATGCTTAAATTTAATTACTTCTAAGATAATTACTAGGACCACATTTGCACGTGTTATATGGGTTGTTCTACTTTAGGGACTCATGTTTGATTTCGATCTCTACTATTTTATTCTAATATAAATGTCAAAGAATCTTAGTTTGAAGTTATTCATATTTCATCAAATTATTGTTACTTCATCCGATTATTCTTTCATTCAAGCATTGCTACATGACTAGATAAATAGTTAATATTTTTGACAAGTTCATTTCGAGTGATTTTTAGGTCGCATTACTTCCCGTAATCTTTATTGTAAACACAAGTTTTATCAAGTTAGTCGATGTATTATAGATAATTTATTTTTAAATTATAGTGGACTATAAATTGGATTCTTTTTTATTGTTAAATATAGCAAATTTTAGTTCTATTGTATATTTATTTATTTCTTTTAGAATATGTCTTCCCATGTGTTAGTACAAAATCTTTAGTAAAATTGGCATTCCTAATTTTGATAAGTGTCAAAATAGTTGTTATATTTTTGCATGACTTGTATTCATGTGAGATATTTTATTTCGCACGCAAATTATAGGTCTTTAATCGAAAGGTAAGTGTTGAGGCGTGTGTACACTTTTTTGAGGCTTAAGAGTTTTAATTACAAGCAAATTTTAATGTTACTCAGTAGATTACCATGTTTAACGAGGGTTCTTTTATGTGCATGTAGAGTTCAATTAGAATTAGGAAAGTATATATTTATGGTAATATAGAATTCTAACTTTCCTGAATTCCTTTCCTATTACATGTATATGGTAAGTTAAATTCTTGACTTGTACAAGAATTCAAACACTTGCCTATATATGTATGTTCTCTTTGTAGGTCGATACGAGCAAAGCTTTTCGCAAAAATATTTCTTTGAAGCTCGAACGCAAGGAGAAAAATCAAACACTGTCATAACCTGCGAATTTCATACTTGCAATTGACCTTCACGGTTCTATAATGTGTTTGTGTTTGGCAACCCTTCATAGTACGTGGTAGGCGACCATATAAGGTGCGAGGGACTTAATCCACTCAAGGTTCAAGTAGTTTAGGAGGTCAAGATGTACAAATTTTTTGGAGTCATAATTTGTAGAATTTTTGAAAAAAAAAAAGAAAATACGTAAAAAGAAAAGTTGGCCAAAAAGAGGGAAAAGACAGTATTTGGTGCCGCTCGCCGGAAGGTGGAAGCTCGAGGATTTAACCCAAAGTTGGATTAACCTGGTCTAATACCATGAAGAATTCTGTAAAAAATGATAATTGGAGTTCTATTTTATTCATTGAAAAGTATTCTAATTTATATGACAAGCTAATATAACAAAATAGGAAATGAAACAAATGATGCTACAATTCACTCCATAATCAGTCAATCAATTCTTGATCTTCAATCCCTCAATTTGCCTCAATTACTTGATCCTCAATCCCTTAGCTAGTTAGTGTACATTTGGCTCAATCATAACTACTTCCTTAACAGTTAGAAATGACATTTCCTCTTTGTAAGCGATGTGATGGGCATATATCATAACTACATCCTTAAGAGTTAGAAATGACATTTCCTCTTTGTAAGCGCTCTGATGGGCGTACTTTTCGCTTCACAAATCAATGGTTGACCCCTCCTATTGAAAAATTCAATAAGACGCCCACCATTTCTCATCAAGAACGTGAAATTGCCTCAGATTTACTTACTTTCAAATTTGAAGAGGGCGTTGAAAATGACGACGTCCTTGTTGATGAAAATCTCCCAAGAAATTGGAAGAATAGGATGTAAGCATTGAGTTCTCATTATCCTTTTCAAATTGCCATCTTCAAATATGCACTTATTTCCATTTTTTCCCTCCCTTTTTCTTTTTCAGACATGGCACCTGGCTCTACTGTCAATGAAGAAAGAATTCAACAAAGAGTTCTTGAAAGGAAAGCGACGAAAGACAAGAAAAGGAAGAGGATTAATAACCTTGGTGAAACATCTCGACCACCTCTCGAGGACAGAGAAATAATTTCTTGTCATGTTCTTCTACGAAGACAAACAGCCACCAGTTCTTTTAAAACAGGTTGCCGAGAAGAGGGGAGGGAAGTGAGGCAGATGTGGAGATTCGATGGAGAGGCACTGGAGAGATGATAATTTTTACTTTGAACTTATTCCACGTTTTTTTTCCCCTTTTTGTAATGAATTGTTTCTTATTCGTTGAATGCAATTCTCTTTTCCCCACACACAAAAAAAAAAAAAAAAGAAAGAAACACTCACACACTAACTAGGTCAAATACTGGCTTCCTTTTCGACGAATTTCTGTAACAAAGTTGTATACAAAAAGTTATGAAACTGAAAAAGAATTTATTTTACAGGCTTAAAATGCTATTTTTCTTTGCAGGAGAATAGTTTTTCTTAATTAAGCGAGTGATGGATACTTTTTCCTTCCATCGTATTGGCTATATTGATCTTCCTATTTCTTTGCTCAACCTATATGTTCTGAAAAGCTTTTTTAGGAGTTTGGAAGCAAAAAAAATAAAAAAAAAGCGGGCAATGTTTTTATATTTCTCTCTCCAGTTTTACCAATTTTTCCAATTACATATAGATACAATATGTAATGTAAGGCCTAAATCGCTCTCCAGGATACTATCTAAAGAATATATCATCAATTTTCTTTAATTACGCATGAAATATTGTCCTGAATCACAAAGATCATGATAAAATTGCCTTCACAATAGAACATAGTAATTGAGACACAGAAGAACTAAAACAAATTAATATTAAACAAAAACAAAAGAACACACCCCGTCTCAGATATTTTATTTCACGAATTAGAACAAACACCACAAGAACAAAACGGGTACATAGTACTTGAAGCATGGCAGTTCTAAAAATTACAAGAAAAGGAAAAAAGCAACATAGAACATAAAAGGAACAACTGTATGCATGCAACATGCATTTATTATTCAACACAGAACACACATAGAGAAACAGTTTCAGTTTTTAATTTCTAGTCCTTTTACGACGATCTTCAGAACCATCAGCTTCATTCTTCAGCAGAGTTCCAATGGGCTTCTTGGTTAGGAACTTCTGCCACCATCTAGCAGAGTCTTTTGGCAGTCGTGCTTTGTCCCCATCCGCAAAACAAATACCAAATCGTACTGTGTACCCTTCGCACCATTCAAAATTGTCAAACAACGACCATATATAGTAAGCCTTCACTCTTGCACCCTCGCTGAAAAATGAAGGCAAAACCCTAAGCACAAGAAAATTAATTTCGACGATAAATATTAAACTAATTAAAGACATATATTAACCTTATTGCTTTGTGAACATAATACAAGTAGTGTTGGTGATAACGAATCCTGTATTGGTCCGTCAAAGCTTTTCCAATGCTTGGTTTGGTTTCTCCGATCCATGTATTAAGCTCATCCACCCCTATCGAACAATTCAATAACTCTTACTAAATTAAAAGTCTCAGCGGTAAACTATATCAAGTTAAACAAAATTGTCTACCATTCTCAGTAATATAAATAATCGGATCGTAATATGTGTCTGCTATAAACTTCATAAGCTTGTAAATTCCCCATGGAACGAAAAACAACCAGTCTGAACCAGCCTGTGGACCAATATTTTTATTGCCACGTTGGCCTAGAAAAACAATGAAATAATTAGTATAATCATGTAACAACCAGGGCCTAATGCAATTATAAGTGTACATAATAATTGAATGTGTATAATAACATGTGACCAAAATATGCGAAGTAATAACAAAAAATTTACCATCGGAACTAGTTTTGATGGTTGATATATATTTTCAAATTATAATACCACTAACTTACTTGTAGTATGAGTTCGGCTGTCCCGGAGATAACTAGGACGCTGACTTAAATGCGTTTCGTTTTCATTCGAGGCATAATTAGTTGTGTAGTTGTTTATGCCTAAAAAGTCATATGATCCTCGTACCAGCTTCCTCTCTGCTTCATTAAATCTTGGGAGACGATCCCCAACAAGATTTCTCATATTTTCAGGGTAGTCACCAGTTATTTGTGGCTCTACGAACCTTCAACATTGATGAGGAAAAAAGGGGAAAAAGGTTTATAAATTGATTTGAATAATATGCTCTCTCACACAAACAAACACACACATTTTGGCTGACTTTTGTCAAATATATTTAAGTTACTTACCATCCCATATTAAAATCGATTGCCCTTCTTGCAGCATCTCGATCTTCTTGAGAGTCAGTAAGAGGCTCATAAAAGACACAGCAATTAGACATGCCTATCTTGCCTCCTTGACTTTCCTGTAAATAGTATATATAGAATAGTATTGCATGATGATGAATATCTTCAAATTATGACTAATTAAACAGATAAAGAAATAAACAAATATGTGGAAATTAATTACCTGATATTTTTCCCTATATATATCAACTGCATTTGCATGACAAAGGATCAAATGATGTGCCACAATATATGGTTCTGTTCCGGGATTTCCCTTCTGAAACGTAGATCTTTGTTCTAAGATAGAAGTTCCCTGAAGAATTGTAAATGGAGGCGAAATTCTGTGGAAAAGCGCAAGCTTCAATTGCTCGCTTTCACTTTTTGGACGTGCACCGCGATTTGGTGGGAATGCACCCTTCACATATCCTTGAACACAGTAGGACCATGGCTCGTTTAGTGTGATCCATGTTTTTACCCGATCACCAAATTCCCAGAAGCAAACCTCAGCAAATTCACGGAAATCTTCCCTATATCATATATTGAGGACATAATACACTAGATGAATCTTTTGTACATTTTGGAGAAACCATGCTATGGTCAGTTGATGCAAGTAAAAGATTATACACTTACACAATTTTGTCACTTAGGAAGCCTTGGTATTCTTTTTCCAGGCATTGGGGAGTATCCCAGTGAAAGAGAGTTGCACATGGTTCAATCTCTGCCCCAACCCCACCCCAACCCAAATGGAGATGAATGAATAAAAATAAATAAATTGATTTTAAAAAAATAATAATCATATTTTAAATTTTGTTGTAGTTTATCCCCCAAAAAAAGGCGGCGTGTAATTGAGTCAAACCTGCTGCCACGAGTTCGTCTATGAGATCGTTATAGAACTTAATTCCGTCTCTACATGTGCCACCGGAAAGTCTTCCTCCTAAGCAGTAAATGCAACTTAAATGTGAATAAAACTTTAAGGATCCTCCGTGGTTAACAAAAGTTTATGACCCCTCACTCAGGCTAAGAAAAGTAGTAATGCACCCACAATGAACACACTAGTACTTGCCCGCCACGAGCACTAAGTCATTATAGATATGTGTGTGTGTCTATATATATATATATATATATAAGAGAATTCAAATATTGTCCATACTTGGTAAGATTCTAGTCCATGCGATTGAAAATCTATAGGATTTGAAACCCAATTTCTTCAACACTTTGACATCTTCCTGCAGCAATATTAAAAATTAGTGAGTACAACTTGCGGGAAGAAGCAGAATGGTTAGAATTGCTAGTATTTACCCGGAACATATGATAGTGGTCAATAGCAACACGTCCGTCGCTATGATCGGTAATGCCATCTGCCAATCAAATAAAGTTATAATGTTTAGAAATTTAAAATTTGCAATACACGTTAATCAACTGATTTTGTGTAAATATCGATTTCATATATCAATAAAATGCAGGATTTATCCCTTAACTTGTTGGAATAAAACAATCTTGAAATCCATTAGCTCATTTTTTTAAGTCTTAGATTGCTTTCTCGTCTGAGTTTGATTGGCTCTTCTATCATATTATAATTCGGAAGGCATTCTTAAATGGCAAATTTATTAGGACGGGAGAAAGAAAAGCACCAGGATGACTCATTGTGAAAGCGTCCCAATTACTCAGGCCTTTGCCTCCTGCATTCCATCCCCCTTCGATCTGCAGAAGTCAAATGCATCCACGATTTAATTGAATGAGTAACTGGAAGAGTTGAATTAGTGAAGAGCTACGGTATTTTTTAACACAATAAGAATCTAAATATTAAATTCTTAAAGATTGTCATACATATAACATTTGAAGTGCGAGCTATATAATATAGTGAACAGAATATATGACTAAAATATAAAATCTTCAAGATTGTCATACAATGTTTATTTTCAAACCATATACCTGATAAGCTGATGTTGAAGCGCCAAATATAAAATCTTCTGGAAAATCAGAGCGCTTCACCTCATGAGGAGGAGGTGGAAATTGGATCTCCCGGTGCTTGTCTGGATGACGAATGTGTGACGGTGCGTTGCCAGTACTGGTGACCATTAGCATGTTGTTTTGGGTACTCATTGATACAAATTTGATGAAGATTGGGCGGATGATAGAGTCGTTTAAGATGGTCTATTAATAGGAATTCTGATTAAAAATTATTTCATGGGTCCCTAAACTCTTGGAAGACGTCTGAGAAGGGACCAAACCTCACAATTTAACTTATTCCATGTACATTCATAGTATATTTAAAAAATAAGAAGTAAAGAAAATATTTAAATTTTAAGGAAAATTAAGGGCGTTTCAAACTTTATTGGCACCTTCATTTTGCAGATTATATTACACTAGATAGAAGGTAGATAGTTATTAGGAGGATTAAACAGAATAATATTTCAAAATAATATCACTCATGCTTTGTTAGTCTTCCTTCTTCTACGGTTTCTGACGTAAAACAATTTAAATGTGCTGCATATTATCAATGTTCTTTATCTTATATCAGATGTATATAAACAGTTTTGCATACCTTTGAGCACCTAGTATTTCCACCCATGAGGAGACGCAGCTTCAACATTTTGTCACAGTTACTTGACAGAGATGATATTATTCCAATTTTTAAAATCCATTAATAATATCTAAATCAAGAGTTGCGGGATTTATACACACCGCAATTTTCCTATAGATACCGCATTGTTGCGGTAACTTAATTTTAAACGCCTATTTGAAGATTTGGGTTCAAATTTCAGTTTCAATCAAATTCTTTTACCCAATTCAATCCACTGCCTTCCTTTTCAATCTCATCAAGATATGGAAATTCAAATCTCTGTCAATTGCTCACCGTTTATCCATCAACCTATCCCGAATTTGAAAAAACTTCCTGAAATTAGGCCGCCTCAATCATACATTGCATATTTTACTTTTTTTATTTTACGCTTGACTTTTGAGTGGTTGGTTTTTTCAATTTTTGATTTAGTTTTGGTCGAGGGTTTACATTGGTTAATGTCTGATTGAACATGGTTTTCAAATGTGGTCGTTTACAGTGGTTGATGGTTGTTTTCATCTATTATGTTACCTTATACCGAAATATGCTTATTGTCGTAACAAGTATTTATTGCCTCTTATTTTCTATTTTAATTGCCTTAACGAATAATTTCGCAAGATTATATTTTTTCTATCCTAACTTTAGACAACATCCATATTCCATTTCTGTATGTCACTTAATCATACCATCTATGATTTTTTTTTTTTTTTTGCAAACATAATTTATAACTTGCCGATGAGATCAATGGGTTATATATTAATACATTGGAAATTAAATACATACAAGTAAGAAGATTACATAATTGTCAAGAATTTTTACGTGCCAGTACAATTTTCTTGTTCTTCTGTGTGATTTTCCTTTCATTAACGTTGAAACATATTCCTTTCGGCTAAACAATTAGTGTGCGTGGCAAAAACCATTTTTGTGAGTTCGTATGTGCGTGCTACACAATCTAAAACACAAGCACACATGTTTGATGATTTTGTGTCATTTGAGTCCATGGCTTTTGCTATGGACTAGTAATATGCATGAACGAATAATTGGGATGACATTGCATAGCTTAGACGATTACTCAAGGTGAAATATTTGGCATCTCTATTTTAACTTTATAATTGTTATAATCTTTTATCCGTTCTTCTAGTAAAAATAAATATGGAAAATGAAGGAAAGAAACCACATGCTCCATTTTATGGCATAAATTGTCCAACATATATGAAGTATTCAACCCTGAGAACTTTATAACTGATTCCATGAGTTTTAAAAAATACAAAGTCCTCATATGTGAGATATATGGACCATGCACTAAAACTAGCACGCTGATGTTGAATGTGGAAATAAATGCATCTCCTATTCATCTAAATAACATTACTCGTACTCCTTCACTAAGAGATAAAAAAAAGGAAAAGTTTAAATTGTCATGATTAAATGTATTGTATTTGTCTTTTATTATTATTATTATTATCTTTTTTCTGAAAATTAAACAATGTCATGAAACACATTGCAAAATCAAGATGGACAAATTGCATTATTAATGTGTTGTATTTGTCTTTTATGATTATCTTTGATAACTAAACAATGTCATGAAACACGTTGCAAAATCACGACGGACAAATGGCCCAATGGAAATCGGAACACATGATGCCCTGTACGAATAGTTTGTTTCCATTACAAATATGAACACAATCGAAAACCATCTTAAGATATTTTTTTTGTCAGAGAGCCACTTAAGCAATGGCCGCCTTGAATTTTCTGACAGTGTACACTCATTTGAAAGAAATTGTGAGCAATTTTATTTAGCCAGGGACCATTTTTTTGTCCACATCCTTTTATCATTTTTTGAAGTTGTGACTGCTTCTATTTCTATGGTTGGACGGCATTACAATTGGAAACCATTACAATATATGTAGGACAAAATGTGAACG
>CAVNYN010224402.1:0-14966 GCA_963692815.1 Nyctanthes arbor-tristis
TGGGAGGCTGTTGGATGGTTGCATGGAGTGGAGTAATACATTGTTGTGTGTGAAGTAGACGGGGAAAGGGTTAGTGATAGCTTTGACGGCTGCGGCTGAGGATGTATCGAGCTACGGTTTAATTCTTGAGAGACGTCAAGATGATGCTGATGGAACTTACGAACTTTTCAGTTTCTTTTGCTAAGCAACAGAACGTAATGAAGTAGCTCATTGTTTAGCTAAGACTTCAATTCTCCATTTAAATTCTTGTGTGTGGAGCAAGCCTACCACATTCATAGAGTTCATTTTTTGTACGACAATATTGGTTATGGTTTAATATAATATATGTGTTAATTTCATCAAAAAGAAAAAGGCAATAAAATTGAAGCCAAAATAAGAAAAGAAAATGCAGTGAAATTAACATGTGATGAATATATAATTATCCATACCAAACTTTAGTCTTCTTTCTTACTTATTAATTACTCTCATAAATTAATTATTTAAGATCGGAAGAGTTTTTTATTGACTTTTAGTTAGTTATTGAAAGAAATGAGTCATACTTAGGGGTGGTATTTATTATTTAAATATTTAAAAGAAAAAGAAACAAACCTTTAGTAAACTTCAAGTCTTGTTAATCATGATACTACAAAAATTGCTCACTTCCAAGGTCGAACAGTGCCATTTGTCCCAAAATGGGGAAAAAATTAATGAGTAATAATAATAAAGGAAAACAGAGTACTCAAAAAGTTAATATGAGAAGCATAATGACTCCATGTTCTTTAAGAGAGATACTCAAGCGAAGTGTTACTTTTGCGACGTGGGTTAATTTGTCCGGGCTTGTTCTATTTTTAGCATTTCAGATTTTTTAGTTTTCAGTCTTTTAAAGGATTAGAAACCTATTTATATTTATATTTCTAAATATATATTGAAAACAAGGAAAATTTGTATGAAGAAAACTCAAAATGAAATTTTGTCCTTTTGAGCTTTTCAATGTGAAAATTTGAAAATGCTGAAAATAAGGAAATAAATTATTTTTTTCTTCTTTTCATTAATATTTATTCTTAAAAGACAAAATTTAAAATAAATTCAAAACTAAAAACTGAAAAATAAAAAGAACATGCCTGATTCTCCACCCCTTCAATTTTTTCCAACAGCAAAAATACTGTCAGAAATGGCAGTCAGCTGCCATTTATGATAGTGTTTTTTGGGAGGGGGTGAATCCCCCATTTTCTGGCAACATCACCCCCCCCAATTTCTGGAGCCGAAAATTGCAGCATAATACTACTGTTTCCGGCAGCTTCATGAGAGGGAGGGGAGGGTTTTTTTTTTTTTCCTTCTTTCTAAAATTTTTTTTATTATTTTTAAATATTTTGTTTTTTAAATTAAAAAGTTCAGGGTGTAACCTTTTTTTTTTTTGAATTGATGGAATAGTGATGAAAAAGACTTATCGTGTGTATTTTTAAAAGGTTGGGGACAAAAAAGCGAAAAAGAGGTTGGGGAGCTAACTGATTCTTAATTTAGAAGTTGGAGACCTTTTGTGAAATTAACTCAATTTAATATTATTTTCTTAATATACCCTTTCATTTATGACATATTACCTTTTTATATGTGCTCCTAATTAATTATTGTTATTCAACTACAAATGTATTAAAAGTATTATAAACAATTAATGAGAGATAAGAATATATGTAGAAAAATAAGGTAAAATTTAATGTTTCAACTATACTAATTATCGTTTCTTAATCTATGTGAAAATAACTACTAGGCTATTTTAATGGAACGAAACAAGTGGTACTATTTTGTTAATTACAATTCATATTAAAAAGGTGTATAAAAGAAAAAATAATTCTCATGAATAACAATTCTCTTTGGGGCAATTATATTGATACTACGTGATTTATTTCTCCCACTATATTTTAATTACACCACATATAAAATATAAAACAAAGAGTTGCACCACAATGAATTTGCATCTATAACATATGCAAGATAAAATATAACAACGAAATTAAAATAAAATAATTTGTGGTGCACATTTCTAGCTCTCAAATTATAGATTCGCTCCACCACACCACTACCAAACGTCCCCCACCCACCATTTTTACTCTTGAGTTCTTGTCGAAGCGTATGTCGAGTTGCTTACCAAAGACGTCAATCTTCTTTCTAGGCCATAATGATTTCTCTCTTGCATTCGTTGTTCTTTTGTTTTCCTTCCCACTACCAAAGGGTAATTGGCGCAAAATGTCCCTACCTTTCAAGCCTTTTGTGCAAATCGTCCCTACCTTTTATTTTTTAGTAATTTCATCATCACCTTTGTATTTTTTGGCAGAAATCATCCCTGCCGTTAAATCTCTCTGTTTGTTAACTCTATTTTGAATATTATATATATAATTATATTATATAAAGCTTAAATTAATGCACTAATTATTATTCTTGTATTTTTAAAAAATTAATACACTAAAATCTTAATACGTCAATAAAATATTAGATAAGATTAAATACTAGATAAGATTAAAGAAGAGATGTGAGTTTTATTTTATTTGTTTTGCATAATTTAAAACTGAGTATTAAATGGATGCATAGTTAAAAAGTATAATAAGCAAAATAATTAACAATGATGCGGCCTAAATAAAATAAAACATAATTTGATTATCCGATAATCTTCTTGAATATCATATATATATATATATATATTCTCTTCAACTGTCTGAACTATCTGAAGAAGTGAAGAGAATATAATTATCGGAAGAAGTGAAGAGAATATATATATATATGATATTCAAGAAGATTATTAGATAATCAAATTATATTTTTTTTATTTAGGTGGTATCGTTGTTAATTATACTTTTTTAACTATGCATCCATTTAGTACTCAGTTTTAAACCATGTAAAACAAATAAAAAGAAACACACTTCTCTTCTTTAATCTTATATAATATTTTATTGACTTATTAAGATTTTAGTGCATTAATTTTTTAAAAATACAAAAAATAATAATTATTGCATTAATTTAGGCTTTATATAATATAATTATATATATATATATAATATTCAAAATAGAGTTAACAAACAGAGGGATTTAACGACAGGGATGGTTTCTACCAAAAAAATGCAAAGATGAGAATGAAATTGCCAAAAAATGAAAGATATGAACGATTTGCACAAAAGGCTTGAAAGGTAGGGACCTTTTGCGCCAATTACCCCACTACCAAATTGTGGTGCTCCTCTAATTAATTTGTGGTTGTTGGCAAAATTAAAATTTTCAAATCACTTTCTCTCCATTGTGTGTTTGCCCCCCCCCCTTTTTTTGCTGTTTAACTTATCTATTTGATACATCAATTTTTTCTTTTTTGTACAAAAGGTGATGGGGAGGGGGATGGTGGAGATTCAAACCCCGGTTATCTCAGTAAGGGGTTAGGCCCTTAATTATGTAGACTAGCCTCTTAATCTCTTGATTTTTTCTTTTTCAAGTTTGAATGATTTAATGTGTCTATCATTATGTCGGTGCAAATATTGATCCAGAGCAATTGCTCAGCCATGATTGAAACCAAGAGCTGCCACAAAAGAAGAAGATGATAAAAGAGGAAAATAAAAAAAAAAGGATGAATTTTTTACTATGGTGTGGAAATAAAAAAAAAATGCAACAAAACACTTTTTTTTTTTGAATAGAATGCAACAAAACACATTTAAATGAAGGTATTGATGTAATTCTATTTTAGAACGTTTGAGTAAATAAAATAAAGTGTTTAATCTGCTGCGTGATAATTAATTTGTGTAGTGGTAATATAATTGTCATTCTCTTCATTTAAAAAAATTAGGGTACAAACGAAAACCAATCTCCTATTTATTTTTTTAATAGGAAAATTAGATCATCGTTATAGAACTGGATGTAGTAGTATAATTAAATTAAGGGTAATTTACACCTAAAGTCCTCAATCTTTTAGGTATTAATAGATCACGTTCATAACCTTTATTTTTCCTCCTGTGGGCCTTCAACCTTTTAAGAAATTCTCGTCTAAGTCCCTATCAACCGAATCCGTCAATTTTCTCTGTTAAGTTAATGGTATTTTTGGTAAAATATAAAAAATAAATATTTTAATTAAAAAATATTGCTAAAATAAAAAGGAGAAAAAGAATGGTAGTTTTTTTCCAACAGCCTTTTGGGTTGGAGTGGGGAGAGTCTCCCCACATTGTGCTGCCCAAAATGGCAGACAAAAGAGGGGAGCCACCCCCTTGTGTTGCCAGAATGGTTGCTATCGCCTATAACAGCTCCCAACCCAAGGGCTATCATTTTTGGTAGCCAGAAGGCCCTTTTTTTTATTTTTTTGCCGTCATTTTTAATTAAAATATTTACTTTTTGTATTTTATCAAAAATACCCCTAATTTAATGGAGGAAATTGATGGATTCCGTTGTCAGGGGCTTGTATGGGGATTTTTTATAAGGTTGAGGACCCTCAAAAGGAAAAATAAATGTTAAAAACGTGATCTATTAATACTTGAAAGGTTGAGGACATTAGGTGTAAATTACCGTTAAATTAAATGTGTTAATGGGTTCATATCTGCTGGGGCACATTCTATAGTGTCCAAAGAACTGTGTGGCAATACACCTAATGGTGTGTCGGCACATAGTCCTTTGGACACTATAACTGGTGTTCAAAGGACATCATAGAAAGACCGTACCCATTGGTGTTAAGCCACGTTAAATATCGACATAGTGGTAGTGGGTCCCTAAATAGGATCACTGTGGGCTGGAACAGTGTCGTCATTTATTTATTATTATGAATTAATGCCATTAAATGCGTTATAATCGCTTACTTTAAAATTTTTCTTTAAAAATTAGGTTAATTTTTATACCAATTGTTTATTAAGTTACTTATTTTTGTAATCATTTATTAATCTCTTATTCTCATCGTACAGACTTTATTTACGTATTATGGAATATTCTAATATTTCTCTCAATAAATAAATAAAATAGTTTCTGATAAATAAGATCGGAAGAGCACACGTCTGAAAGTTTATAAAATGTCTATTATAATATAAGTACTAAGTAAAATAAAATAGTTCATTTTCTAAAGTCACGTAATTATATTTAATATACAGTTTAATATAACAAATATTAATTTACGACGAGACAACGAAAATATTGCGGTTGACAAGTGTCTATAATTATACGTTATTCAATCTTGCGTATTAACCATTATATATAATTTATTTTGATATTGCCCTTGTAACGCACATGTGAAAATCTAATCTATATAATAAGAGAAGTTTGTCTGACGTTGTAATTTCACGTCACTGGTCTGGCATTATAAGAATATACTGGTGATATCATTAATGACATTAATGGTGGATAACAACAATTAAATTTTTACATTTTTTTAATTTTTCCCATTTTCTGTTTTTATTTTATTATCTATTTTTTTAATAATTAAGAATATCTTCTTAGAAAAATTCATAAGAATCTTTTTAGATAATTATGAGTTTATTTTGATTATACTGAATAACAATTAAATTTGTTTTACATTATTTTTTAATTTTTCTCTAATTTTTGTTTTTATTTTATTATCTATTTTTTTGATAATTAAGAATATCTTCTTAAAAAATTCATAGGATACTCTTTGATAATTATCAATTTTATTTTGACTATACTGGATAACAATTAAACTTGTTTTACATTTTAAAATTTTTTCTTCTTTTTGGTAAAATAACATAAATATTAAAATAACTTTCATGAATTTTCTTCCTTGAAAAAACAAAGTATGATTTTTTGTGTAATTAAAAATCTCTTTCTGAAAGAAATTTACAACAAATAAATTTCATTAAAATTTATTCTAATTAAAAGTTTATATATTAATTTTTTATTCTCTATTTTGTGTTCCCTTTAGAGCTTTAATTTTTTTAAATACGTATATGTAATATAATCGGTTGTTTATTTGATTAGACAAATTTTTTTACATTAGTTTTTCTTGTTGGCACCATTATTATTTTATTTTAAAAACAATCTAATGTCAGATATATAACATCAAATGATCTATTGTGATTTTTTATGTGGTGTATCTCCAATGCATCGTATGATACCATTAACATACTATATTACATGGTATTAAATCGGAACTAAATGTGACTGCTAAATCAACTGTATATCACCTTTATTACACTTAATATATGTTTGGTGGAGACTGAGTTTATGTTAATATTGAATTATCTTATTATTTTTGTTCTTCCCGTGCAACGCATGGGCGAGAATCCTAGTTTACATAATAGTAGTACAAATGACATAAATATATGTCATATTTAATTACAACACCAAGAAAATCAATAATACAAACTCATATCAGGGAAATACATAGTACAATATGATATAGAAAAATGCTCCATATAAAAGAATTTGAGTAATGCTATTTAGCACCACTGGTGCTTGGCACTATATCAAGGTGATATTAAATGATAAGTTGGATCAAGTGAGTCATTTACTTATTCATTTACTTTCGAGATCGGAAGAGCGCATTAGATACCACCTAGACTAATGTTAAACACTACTAGTGCTACATAGAATTATTCAAAAAATTAAACCTGAAACTTCTAAATTTCAATATCTCAGTCTGACCCCGTAATCAAACGGGTTATGTCTCATTCCCAGACAAGATGTATATTCACTGACTTTTCAGTGAAGTTAACAATACATCTGGAAGTCAGTAATGACAATTAATGAATAATTATTACCTAAATTCACAATTTTAAAATTACTGGCTTTAAGAAAGAAATCAATCGTCTTCGTCGGTGCATTTCGCTTTTTACCTTTTTATTGACCATATATATCTAGAAACCTTTAGTAGCCGGCAAGTCTTTTGTTAATTATGATTGATTCCTTGTCATAAATGGATAGTTGCTTCTTTCCAAGGTTAAGGTATGCCATTTGATTAAAATTAAAAATGTAAATAAACATTGATTAGTAGCATTAAAATAGACTTTTTTTTCCGTCCGTCTTAAATTGGAACCCACTTTCTTTATTAAGAAATAATTAAAATCTTAATTTTCCTTTGTATCCTTATTTAATATATATCATTGTCCACAAAATAATACCATTTAGGTAAAATAATTAGTAAACAAAGGGGTATAGCATTGCCCCCGCCCTCCATAGAGAGAGAGAGAGAGAGAGAGTAAATGAAGGGGTTTATCAAGAAGATATTACTCTCTCAGTCCCACAAAGATATTCATCTTTTAAATTTCACACAGATTATGAACAAATGATTAATGTACTTGAAAAAGTAAAACTAACTTACGGAATTCATATAATACTCTTATTTACTCATGAAAGGTTAATCAGTTCACACATCACTAAGTTGACGATATTGCTAGGAAATTTTCTAAGAAGAATGATAAGGCTCCTTATAAAGGAGTATTACTATGATGTGATACGAATCTAACAAAAGCAGCCCCACACAACATGGAGCTGCTTTTCTTAAATAGTACCAAATAAGGGTAAAGTTCCTTTATAGAGAGTCTTATCTAGTTTTGTAGAAAGATTCGTATTGCTAGTGTGGTTAATTTGAAAAATATTAAATAGAGGTATGATAGGAAAAAGAAATTTTTAATACACCTTTAAAAAAGAAAGAGAAATATAATTTGAGACATACAAAAAAAGAAAAGGGAATATCTTTTTATGACAGATGGAGTATTAGATTCGTGGGTTAATTTCACAAATGGTCCCCAACTTTTACACTTTCTAACAGTTAAGTCTTTAACTTTTTTTCAATGCTATAAGTTTTAAATCTTTCATAAATTCACTGTCTTTTATGGCTTTTTTGACTTTGACTTCATAAATAAATACAAAAAATAGTAAAAATAATTAAAAAAAGAAAATAAACATTTTCCCACTTACGTAGTTAGTTACCCACTCTATCTGTATCTCTAAACTGACTGAAAATGACAAATACCTTCACTATTTTACTTTTTTGAGAAAACCATTATTTTTCCTGTCATTTCCCACAGTAGGAAGAATAAGTGACAAAATAATTTCTTTTTACTCTATCTACCTAGTTACAATTCACATTTTAATTCAGCATAAATGATAAATTTCAGTAATCATTTTTAGTAGTAAAAGAGGAGACCCACAATTTTACTACTTATTCCTCTTACTGTTGTTAAAAATATTGATGTCACCAAGTTTTCGGCTCGAGCTCGGATTGACCTTTTTTGATACCGAGCCTAAAAAGCCCTAGCTAAAGCCCTGCTCAGCTTACTCGTGAAAATTAAGCTCGACTCGAGCTTTGGCTCGGGCTTTTTCTGACTTTTTTTTAAAATTTTTTCTTACTTAAATTTAATTTTTTTCCTTCCCTACCTAAGTTTGACACCGGCCGACCCGACTCGAGCTTGCCTCTAAATTTAGGGCTCGACTCAGGTTTGGGCTCATCTTAAATGAGCCACAAGTCGACTCGGGTCGGGCTTTTTAAAATAGGAGCCACAGTTGCCCGAGCCGACCAGCTCATTGTGCATCCACTCCACAAAAATAGAGCAGTAGGTCATGGTAGGAAATTTTATTATAACATTAATTTATAAGCTTTACTTCAATTTTAACCTTCATGCCTAATTAATGATATGATCGTCTATTAAAATTTCTTTCAAATGAAGGTACTAAGGTAGTAATTAAATAGGGGCAAATATAGATATGAAAAAATTAAATATACGTTTGATAGAACAACTGAACTATCTTTTTGACACGATAAAAAACAGAATATTAGACTATCTTTTTAGGAGATGGTAATGGTTTCTCCAAAAAAAAAAAAAAAAAGAAGGAAAAGAAAAATGGTGTCAATATTTGTATTTTCCAATCTAGTTGAAGATAGAAGTAGAATTTTTTAATTAAATGTTTTTTACACCATATACTTATTGAATGACAAGGGATAGGAGTAGAACGAGTAACTAGTTAGGTAAGTAAGAAAAATTTTATTTTCCTTTTTATTTTTATTATTTTACTATATTTTAGGATTTTTTTTTTGTTTTTATTTAAAAAGTAAGGGTAAAAACTTTATAAAGAACTTTATAAATGAATTTATTAAAAGTTGGAGACCTATAACATTGAAAAAGAGGTTAAAGACCCAACTGATAAAAAATGCAAAGGTTGGGAATCATTTATGAAATTAACCCCAGCTTTATTTTTCTAACAATATTTATTAAACTTTTCTTAATGTTACAATATCAAGACAGTGTCTTTTAATAATTATTAGACGTGACAATGCCTTTGACAATGTAGTAACATTAAATTTTTTCACTTTCCTCCACAATTTCACTGTCTTTCTTTTTTAATTTGCCATATAAACAACATATGTTTTCTTACCTTAGAGAAGTTTTTTAATTGTAATATTAATATCTTATGCATATGCGTATTGTGCACATTGTCATATTAAAGAAGGTCTTATATTCATGAGGTACGCACATTGTCGTATTAAAGATGGTCTTATATTCATGAATATATTTATGTCGCAGCATTGTGATAGTACTTTGCATCTAGGGGACAATATATATTGCATATGATAGATACATGAATGTATATATGGCTACGTGTTGAGGACTATATTTAGAGCGTGTTATTTGTCGGGAAGTTTTCACGAAATATGTTATAAAATAAAGTAAAATCACTATCTTACTATTAAATTATATATCTATTCTCTCCCCAGTCATACAATACACGAGTGTGAAATGATAAAATTAACCTACTTTATATTTATTTACCTACAAATAATATTTTTCTGTGTCCATCGACAACGTGGCAATTATATAATCCTCATATCAGTGTTCGACACTTTAGTCGTGGTGCCTCGTTGAGATCGTTTTCTAGAAGGTGATGGACATTTTTTTTCTAATTATTAATGGGAAAGGGGCAAATTTTTTAAAAAACTAATGATTGACTCTATTAATGTATTAATATAGTTATAAATTATAAGAAATAAATATTGTTTTCTTAAAATTTTTTATATTTTATAACTATATTGGTTCATTAACAAAAGCAATGATTGGTCTGTAGCAAGACTCAGAAAGGGAAGGGTATTGTGGAGACTCGAACCCAGGCAAATAGTCCCATAAAGAGCATTTATAAGTTGTTTTGAAAAAATAAATTAAAATACTTATAAGTTAAGACACTCACCGCGTCTCCAATCCCATGTGAAGCACATATACATGCTATGTGACGCGGATCCATAGACCCACATGGAATGAGCTTTCTTGTTTAGACAAATACATTTCCATACGCTCTTCCGATCTCAAATTGATAATTGATAGGAATCTATTTTTTACAAATCATGTTACATGAAAAATCAACCTTATAATTGCATAAGAGTAGTGTTATTTATTTAGACTAGAGATCTGTTTCTAATTTAGTTAGTATTTTTATATTAAATGATGATTGGATAATTATAAATACTTGGAGACGTCCATTAATTCATTATCCAATGAATATTCATTATATGACTCTATTTTATGTAAAATTTTTGTACAACCAAATAGGCAATTTTTTATACAAGAAGTATATCAACATTTTTCTAGGAGGTGATTGGAAAAAAAAAATGTAGATGAGAAGGAAGGAAAAAAAAATAATAATCAATGTTTGGAAACTATTTGAAATCAATTAATTAATATCATGCCATATATCTCACTAAATGAATAAAATGACTCAACAAAACACAAGATTTTGGTTCACGGAAGCAATGAGCCAAAATGCGTTTTATGTTTAGTTCCCAACGGTCGGAAGAAAGGCGCCATACCTAGAGACATTATAAAAGTTATGAATCTCATAATCATTTAAGCAGTGGCGGAGCCAGGACGCTGATCGAACGGAGGCACAATTTAACTATAAAAATTTTGTATAACATGTACTATGATAACATCAAAAAGTTAATTGTTTTTATCATATTCTTTATTGAAAAAATGACATTTTTAAAACATATTCATTATCTAATATATCAATAAATTTTATATTAGTTTTATGATTTAATTTTTTACTAATCTAAGAATACTAGCTAGTTGTGGTTCGAGCAAGTAATCAAGTGGTTAGGTTTTCACGTTCCGAGTGAGATGTCTTGAGTTTGAACCATACCTACACTTCCTCTATTTTTACTTCCCTACCCGATATCCCCATTGTATAAAAAAAAAATAGAACACTAGCTACTTTAATCTATATTAACATTAATTAATCATAAGAATTGTCATTTAAAAATATGTTTACTAATTTTTTATACAAAACTACAAAAACATAACATTATAATTAAAAATAATAATAATTCCATGCTTGTGGGGGCAGTGCCCCCACAGGCCACTACATTTAAGAGATAACATAAAAAAAAAAAAAAAATACTTTCTTTCCCTTTTTTTGGAAAAATAAAAAAATATACTCTTTTTTTTTTTTTTTGTCTTTTTTAATCACTTCCAATATTTCTTCTTCTAGTCATTGACGTGAAATTAGAATAGAAGTCCTATCAGTTTTGTGTTTAAAGATGATATTCACCTAGCATCTTTCAATACTTTCACAAAGAATACACGACTGCTTATTCAATTTTCATCTTATAACATCTTTAATGTGGGGAAAAAATTTCAAAAAAATTTTAGACATTCATTTATATATTAGGTAAACATGCCTCCTTATAGTTTTTTGATATTATGCAATACAAAAATTTTAGGAAGACATGAGAATGAGACATAAATAAGTGACATTGTATATGTGACACACTTGTATTGAATAATTAAAAAGTAACCATGTAATCATCACTAGACAGAAATTGTGACATTTCATAAAGAGAAAATAGAGAGATCGGAAGATTAATAAATTTGAATTGTTTGAAATTTAAATTTTTGAATAACAAAATTGTCAACTGATAAACTAACCAGTAAACTAATAAAGAGGTGTATCATTACTGAAAAATGACAGCAAGAGATCATTGAACCACTGTAGGACAACTCAGATATTTGTTGACCAATCATTTCCCACCACGTGTTCATCTGTCAGGAGACGTATGACAAGAAATAAGGACTAGTATTATTACTCTTATATACTAAACCTACAATGAACGTCTTTAACAATTAATTAACAAATTTAAATTGTTTGAAATTTAAATTTTTAAATGACAAAACTGTCAATTGATAAGCTACCTGGTGAAATAATAAAGAGGTGTATCATTGCTGAAAAATGACAGCGGGAGATCATTGAACCACTGTAGGACAGATATTTGTCGACCAATCATCTCTCACTACGTGTTCATCTGGCGGAAGACGTATGACAGGAAATGATGACTAGTATCATTACTCTAATATATTAAACCTCAAATGAACGTCTTTAACAATTAATTAATAAATTTGAATTGTTTGAAATTTAAATTTTTAGATAGTAGAACTGTCAACTGATAAACTAACCAGTGAACTAATAAAGAGGTGTATCATTACTGAAAAATGATAGTGGGAGATCATTGAACCACTGTGAGACAACTCAGATATTTATTAACCAATCACCTCCCACTACGGGTTCATCTGACGGGAGACGTATGACAGGAAATGAGAACTAGTATTATTACTCTTATATACTAAACCTATAATGAACGTCTTTAACAATTAATTAACAAATTTGAATTGTTTGAAATTTAAATTTTTAAATGACAAAACTGTCAATTGATAAACTGCCCAGTGAAATAATAAAGAGGTGTATCATTACTGAAAAATAACAGTGGGAGATCATTGAACCACTGTAAGACAACTCAGATATTTGTTAACCAATCATCTCCCACTATGTGTTCATCTGGCAGGAGACGTATGACAGGAAATGACGACTAGGATCATTATTCTAATATATTAAACCTCAAATGAACGTCTTTAACAATTAATTAATAAATTTGAATTGTTTGAAATTTAAATTTTTAGATGGCAAAACTGTTAACTGATAAACTAACCAGTGAACTAATAAGGGGGTGTATCATTACTGAAAAATGATAGCGGGAGATCATTAAACCACTGTGAGATGACTCATATATTTATTAACCAATCACCTCCCACTACGAGTTCATCTGACGGGAGACGTATGACAGGAAATGAGAACCAGTATCTTTACTCTTATATACTAAACGTGTAATGAACACCTTTAACAATTCATTAATAAATTTGAATTGCTTGAAATTTAAACTTTTAGATGTAAAATTGTCAACTGATAAATTAACTAGTGAACTAATAAAGAGGTGTATCATTATTGAAAAATAACAACAAGAGATCATTGAACCAATCTGGGTCAACTTAGATATTTGTTGACCAATCACCTCTAACCACGTATTCATCTAGCGCGGGAGGCGTATGACAAGAAATGAGGACTAGTATCATTTCTCTTATATACGAAACCTGCAATGAACGCCTTTAACAATTTAAACTTTCAGACGATGGCATCAACGCGGAATGCACCACCAACCTATACACACAAATATAAATACAACCAACAGACAAAGCTAGAGAGAGAGAGAGTACACGCATTGGTGAGGTGGTACCATCTGTTGTTGTTGAGACTACAACCCTTCCTCTTCCCTTCTCTCTCTACAAAGCCCCTCTCTCTCACACACACTTAGAAAACACAGTGTCACACACAGCTTAAAAACGCATTGGATCCTAGATTTGTGAGACATTTATAATTCATTTTCACTACTATAAACCTTTTTATTCTAAATCTAGTAACCTTCATAGATCTTCTTGAAAATGACTGACAGAGTCCACCCTTCAAATAAACCAAATCCCCCCGCCACAGCCGCCGGAAAACCCTCCGCGACAGCCCCAACACTGAAACTCCCTCCCGCAACCAAAACCCAACTCCCCCACCACCCCTACCGCCCCACCCCCACCTTCCGCCACCGCCACAACCGAAGGAGATTCACCTGCCGGCGGTGCTGCTGCCTCACCTGCTTCTGGTCCATTCTCATCCTCGTCGGAATCCTCCTCCTCGCCGCCATCTCCACCGCCGCATTCTGCGTCCTCTACCAGCCCCGCCGGCCGACATTCTCCGTCACCTCACTGAAGATCACCCAGTTCAACCTCTCCACCACTGCCACCGACGAGACCACCCACTTAACCACCAAATTCAACCTCACAATCTCCTCCAAAAATCCCAACAAGAAAATCATCTACTCGTTCAAACCCATCTCCATTACAGTTTTCTCCGACCAAGTAAATATCTCCACGGGATCTTTCTCTAGCTTCATCAGTTCACCCAACAATATCTTCATCATCCACACCACCACCGGAATAACTTCTCAGATTCTGGACGTGGATTCTGTAAATTCACTGAAATCAGATCTGAAAAGGAAGAAGGGGCTGCCGATCAAGATCATAATGGACACTGATTTGGATGCGAAAATGGAGAAGTTGAAAATGAAGAATATTGGGATCCGAGTAATATGTGATGGGATTCATGGGATTCCTCCAAAGGGTAAAACTCCAGCACTTGCAGACACTTCTGATGCACAATGTAAGGTTGATCTGAGAATCAAGATCTTGAAATGGACCTTCTAATTTTCCTTTCTTGCTAATTAATTATCACTTAAATTTTTTTGGTTGTTACTATAATTCTCATATAATTATTACCTTTTATTGGATATTTTGGGCAAGAAATTAGATTTTTTTCTTTTTTAATCGTATATTTGACACACAAGAAAGTGTGGTGAGAATTTTTAATTTTATTTTCTATCTATTTTGGGGTGTAATTAGTATATTTCTTGTGTTTTTATGATATTATTATTGAAAATTTTGAAATATAATACTCGAATCCTATATTGCAACATTTCTTATTATAGCATTATTACTCTCATGAAAAATGTTCATTGCCGATGTTTGTCCAGTTCATCTTGTGTGTGAATTTGTTGTTATGGTGGAACTAGAATGAGTTGTCGGAGGATTTTTTTTTTTTTTTTTTTAAATTTTTTATTATTTTTAATATTTTTAAATGTTTTATTTTTAAAATTAAAAAAAAAA
>CAVNYN010224403.1:0-14731 GCA_963692815.1 Nyctanthes arbor-tristis
TTTAAAATAATTTAACTTATTATAAAGATTTGAGAAATTAGATTCTCACATGTGCTAAAAAAAATTAAAAACTTGATATCGTATAAGGAGAAGACTACATAGAGGGGTAGTTATTTTCTTTTTAATTTTATTTTTTTAAATTCTTAATTATTAATAGTTATTTTTTTCAAGTATAGTTATATTTTATTTTAATTTTTGTTGTATGATATAAGTATTCAATTCATTAAAAACATCAATTATATTAACTTTATTTGTGTGCGTCAAGACCCATGTGATATGATGATATCATAGTCAATTCTCAAATCTTTGAATAAATCTGCTCTTGATTGTTGTTTTCACATTGAAATGAAAGGAAGTTTTAAAAATATAAAGATAAGATAACTTAAACATAGAATTATAAATATAAGATAGAATTATGAAGATGAGATAACTCAAAAATTAAAAACCAAAAAGTAGAAGGGATAAACATCAAAGTTACCGCATTGGTTACCACAAACCAATCAAAATGACCAAAAAGCCCCCACTTGAAGCATTTTGGGCGGGAAAATTGAGGTCAAACTGTACCACAGCACCTCTCATTTTATTAATATATAGATATGTAATATATACATTATCTCACCAAGAATTACAAAATATCGATAAGGAATAATTGGAAGTGAAAATTTATTCAAATTTCTTTTTTGCTGGAAAAAATTATTTCAAATTAACCAATTAATAAAAATATACAAAAAAATAAATTATATATTGCTTTTTAAAATAAATTACAATTTGATGAGAAAATTTAAATAAAATAGATGGTTGCATTGGATGATTTATAAATTTTCTCTATCTTTATCTAATATATAAAATTACATATAGGGTTAAATTTGATAATTTAATTTTTATTAATTAGAGAAGCTAAAAGCAGAAGTCGAGAAGTTACCTTTCTACTACTTCTCAAGATCTACTATAGGATGATATTGCTTTTTCAATAATTACTTTTTCTAAAATTTAACAAACACTTTCATCAGTCGTGCTTTTCAAAAAAGCAGAAGTTGGGCATCCAACGGCAATCGCAAACCGACCATAGCTTTCCACCGTTATTACTACAAAGTTAAAATGATTCAAATAAAGTCTATCATAATTTAAATTATTGAATAAAAAAGGCTTAGTGACTTAATTATGTTGAATGGACATGTAAGACAAAATAGTGATTATAAAAATTTAGTTATGTTTATTATTCATTACTTATTTTGATTAGTTATTACTTGCACCAAACAACAGCATCCATCCATAAATCCATTTAATTTGTTTTGTTAATTTTGGTGTGCATTTGTTTATTATTTTTATTAAATAATACATAATTTACATATGAGAGTTTTTAAATAATATGTACTAATATTGCACCAAATCTGCATATTTTTCAGTTTATATTATAAGGCGACATAGAAACTCTTGTAACTAGGGATGAATTTAGTATCAAGGCTTGTGTGTGCTAATGAACCATGAAGGGAGGTGTGAAATTGCAAGAAATTCATAGATAGGGTCCAATTTCACAAGAGTGTTCAAAGATAGGGACGTTTTGTGCCAGTTACCCTTTAGTTAATAACAATTTTATGTTCATGGCTTTCATGTTACATATGGATCAGTAGCGATAATTTTTTGTGAGACGAATGAAACGTGTTAGGAACGTGTTAAAAGCCAGAAAATGACACAACTTTTACCGTGTTACATGAAGGAAATTAAAGCATATAGAAGGGAGATAACATATATAACAGGGCTACATACTGCCCCTAAAGCCAGATAGTAAAATAACCGCCGAAATTGTTAAAAAAATAGGGACGAGCAAGAACAATTCATCTGTTACCCATATGTCAGACAAAATCGAAGGAGAGATAGTTAAAGTATAGGACCAATCGCAGATCCAATACCCTGACGCTGATTATAATGGTGAATCTCATAGCGATATGAAGTCAGGTTCACGTGGTAAAAGGGGGAGTTTTTGTATGTATGTGGTCCATTATAAGGGAAACCTGAGCTGTTTGCGTGGAAGGTATGGGCACTGCTTCTTCAAAATATTTTAGTCCTTAACAACATCAAGTAAGATATGTCATGGGATGCAAAGGATGTGGTCGTGGTCGAAGATCTCGCACGTCATAACCACTGCCATTTCGTATAACAATGTCTTATGCTTTGGGCAGAGATCTTTTGCGTAGTCGAAAGGATGAATGATGATGTCAAGCACGACCTACAATTAGGCTTCGTCAACAACCTCCTCCTATTGAATTTTTACAACTAGGAAGTCAGATCTTGCCATGCTAGAGCTAAATATTGGGGAAAAAAATTATTGTAGAAGGCTGAAAGAGATGCAATGGAGTAACAAATCTTGTTCATTTTTTGTTTAACAATTCAGATAAAGGTAATACTTTTAATCTTCATCTTCCTATTATCATTCCTATAGAAGAGTCAGAGGAGAAGCGTATGTAGCAAGTTGTGCTTAAGCTGGTTGGACTTTCAACTTTTCTAGTATGTTTCAGGCACTAAATATCAATATAGTATAATGGCGGTTACTGCATATCACGATCCAAACAAATCATCATATTGTCACACTATGCGTCTGGTGATTCAGATTCTCTGTGATGGTTTAGCTGGTTTAGTTGAAGACAAGACCTATACACTCCATTAACAAAACAAGATAATGAAACTGAGAGTAAAAGGCATAATTTATAACCCTACAAATTGTAATAGTAAGTTTTGGATTACTAGTTGAAATTCAGCTGTGGAAGTGAAGAATTATAAAACTAAAACTCAATAACTGTTTCATCGTCGAATAGAGGAGACTCATTTAGATCAAAATCTAGAATTTTACAACATTTATGTGTACTTTTTTTTCATCTGTTTGAGAAGTGGGATTCAAGCCTTTTTCATCCTCAGAAGACCCAAATGAATTTTGAGGATCAATAGGACTGTGACTTAGCGAGTTCTTATGTTTGTTGTTGCCCGAACTGTCACACCCGAATTCCCAGTGAGCAAGGACTTCTTGTGCATAACGCACTTCTACCTACCATGAGAAGGATTGGACGCTGAGATTTTGAGCAGGTTTGTACCAAACCAACGGTTTTGGAGTTGCGGTTTGGGTTTGGTTATGTGGTTTAGCAGTTTAGATTTATAGCCCTAGTTACAATTAGGAAAGGTTAATGTTGACAATTTTTTTTTTGGTGCTAGATTGTGTATGTTCATTGTAGTAGTACTTCCTTTACATTCATGTCAGTATTTTGAATAACTCTTAATAGGTATTAGGTTTGTCTAGTTTTAGAGGTAAGGCTCATCATGTGCCCTTTTTTGTTTGTATAGTTTTTTGGTTTTAGTAAAATTGTAACTCAAGTTTGGATTTTAAAACCAAGTTACTTCTCTCGCCAAAAAAACCCAATAATTATTATTATGAATTTTATTTTATATGTCTTAAGACATGCAAGTAGAAATATTAATATTGTGGTTTGAATTGTGCTCTAATGGTTACGATTCTAGCATTTCAGACCCAAGGTCTCAAGTTCGAATCATATCTGTCATTCCATAAATTTCCCTCCCCTCCCATATATCCCCTTTGTATAAAAAAATAATAATAATCATAAAATTGTCATTAATCCTAAAAAATATCTATGCAAAGTACTTATGTTTCTTCAACTTCATACCATCTATTATGATTGTTGTTGTTAAATGAAAAGAGGGGGAGGTATGAGACATATCACATCTTGTAATGAAAGAGGCCGCTTGCAGCTTTCCGTAACCTTTATAGTGCAACTCATTTCGGTGGGATAATGAAGCATTGTCCAAGAAAATATCAAAAAGCTAAGGTTAGGGACCAATGGACCATCCATTTTGTCCAAAAACTACATAATGTAGTGCCGTATTCTTCAACTTGATCCCAATTCTCTATTATTTTTGTCCGCTCTTTCTTTTTTCATTCGCTATCCAATATAAGCATGCAATTATTTTTTGTCAACTATAATAATGGTGGATGTTGCTAAGTATAGCTAAAGCCAGACGCTGAGTGTAAAAGCTTAAATTGGTTTCGATTTTTCATTTTTCTTTTTAATTAGGCTCATACAATTTTCAACATTCTTCTATTTCAATTTTAGAATAAAAATCAATGCGTAAAACGTCAATTTCGTTTGATCCAATATGTCGTGGTTAGATGAATTTGTGTCCACACAAATAAATAAGAATAACATTTTAAAAGTGTTTCAATTTTCAGCCCTTTTGTCCACAAATGTGTCATAACCACTGATCTTTTTTGCAATGAAACCCATTACATGATATTTCGCTTCAATTCCAAGTTTTAAAGCATTTTGCCGGCTTAGATCGAGTCCAAAATGTTTAGGGTGATAAATAAGCATCTAAAAAGATGAAACACGGGGCATCAAAATAGACCTATTAAGGCCGATACAGCAATACTTTATGGAAACATAGAGCTAGCGTAAGCTCAAAATTTAAGTTTCAAGCTTAAGCACTATGTGAATATTAAAAAAATAAGACTCACCTCAAAAAATTATATAATTAATAACTATCGCAAATATAAGTGTTTAGGTTAATCTTCTGAATAAAATTAAACTTTTAAAGTAAACCTCCTAGTCTTAATATGGTATCAGAAACGTTAAGCTCAAAGGAGCATTTTGATTGTAGGAGCAGTTAGATTTCAGGTGATTGGCCTCTGACTAGTCACATCTTGCAAAGCATATTAATGGATAAACTCCATTAGACAGACTATAAAATCAATAACATCGTCCGCTTTTGGGCTTCTCGTCTTATAATATATGAGTTGAATAGTGAGAATAACTAGCTTGATTTTGTCCCTTTTTCTCTATCGGTACTATTAATCCAATTGAGTATATCCAACATTTTATAGATTGAGATTAATGTGTAAAAAATGTATCACGTGTGCTCTTCCGATCTAATTATTATAAAAAGTTAAATATATCATATTAACAATATTATTACTTCACATTACATACCTCTGAATCACATGGCTACATTAACCTTGATGGCAACTAATTTCTAATTATCTCCAATTAATTGAGATTTGATAAACTCGTCAAGCTCTATTTTATGGTTTAAGCCTTTTCCATTAACTTCTTGGTATGGCTCCATTTTGATCATCTGAATGGCTGTAAATCCTGCATATTCATCATCCTTGATGTCATGGAATGTATTCTTCAACTGTAGATCGCCATGGCATTGAAGGCAAAAGACTATTTGGGATATTGGACAAAAAAGGGAGTGCTGAAGAAAAGCCATTTTGTGGGCTGTTGTACCCTAAGTTGATAGACTTGATCGGGAAACGGTGATTCGTCAGATCTTCACAATTCTGTCTTTTCAACCCAACGGTCGAGCGTTTGTTTTCGTCTCCATATGCTGTTTCATTGGCTTCGATTAGATTGTTGAGCTTGTATTTGTACGGGTTTTGGGTTGTTAAAGACGGTCTTTGTATCGTGTATATGCCCGGTAAGCTCTGGAGGTAGCTGAATTTCCTCTGTATGCTTATTACTAGGTTTAGATCCTCTGCAGCCTTGAGAAAACAACAAAATTGTCAGAACTACTGACTTTTTGCCTCAGCGTGACACTCACACGTATAGAATGCTCGGCTAGACAAAACTGTACAAGCACTTAGTTTGGTAAGGATTTAAAAATGGGTGGGTTTTTAAATGGATTTAAAATTCAAAGTTTGTATAGGTGTCGAGATATAATTGTGCCATATGGAGGTTATGATTACAATGATGTAATATATGGTTAAATGTAGTGTTGTCATCTATCCAAATGTTGAAATTTAAATTGGTTGATAAATTCGAGGTGTTTTTAAATGATATTCAAACATTGCTGGGGGCAGAAGAGTACCTTTTCAAATGAGCCCAGCTGAATTATTCCTTCTCTGACAGATACAAGAGCAATTGTCTGCCAAAGACAAAAACTTCATCCTAATAAACAGATGTAATAAAATAGGGCGAAAATGAATAGATTTGACAGAAAATTTCCTGACCTGAATGCCTGAATTGAACTGAACCTCCCAAGCTCTGGGTTGCTGAAAAAGAATTTACATAATGGTAAAAACTCATGAAAATGAACCTAAGAAATTTTGGGCTGAAAGAAGTTTGACTTTGCTCACAGGATCAATGGATACATTCCAAGAGGAAATAAAGTTTGGATCATTTTCATTGATGCTATCTCCAAACACCCATTTATGGCTGTTATCTGCTGCAACTTTACCCACCAATCTGCCAAAGAACACGTCTCAGAACTCAACATGGTATCAGAAAAGGCAAAGACAATGAGTACTATAAAGTCTTGTCGTTACTCATTCGTGAAAAACGCCAGAACTTTAACGAAAATATAATCTAGGCGTGCACCCGAGGTGACGGCACCCCGGGGGGGCATAAGGGAAGTAGGTTTTTAAAGATTTAACTTACCCTTCTCCAAAATTATACACCTCATGTGACATCTTGAAAAAGATATCAGCTCCGAATCTTCCCTTCATGTATCCAGTTCCAGCTCTTTCACATTCATGAAAATCACAAAATCCATCTTCCCAAACAAGAATCCTAAACCAAAAATGTCAATTAGATTCGAATACGAATTCTTAATGCATGTGAAAATTAGACACAAAGTGCATGTTTGCTACACAGTAATAGTTAAGAGTAGTGGAGAACCGACACAAGTATATCCAATAAATACAGATCGGAAGGTAATCCTGTCCACCAAACATATAAAACAATTTGTCATAAATATAATCCAACTTCATTAATTAGTTACCAGTTCCTTTTGTTTCCTTTAGCGCGATCAAGTATGCCTCCCACGTGATCCCACCTACGAAAAATAAGTAAATTATTTCTGCCCTTAACTAAGAAAGTAATTCACGCGTATAATAAGTAAGTAGACGCTCTTCCGATCTATAGCTCTATGGAGCTTTGCTTACTTGGGTGGAGGATAATTTCTGGGCAGAATCCTCCAAAATACTGCATATACCCATTTAGAAGAATTTGTAGAAGAATCCGAAAATGTACATAGGCTTCTGAGAGTGTGCTGCAAAAGACAGTTAAGCATTGGGATTCCACTTTCCATTTTTTTTTTTGGGGAGGCGCGCGCGAGAGAGAGAGAGAGAGAGAGAGAGAGAGAGAGAGAGAGAGAGAGGGAGGCTGTTAGTTATGTGGTGGGATCTGTTCTGAGACTTCTACAGCAATTAGAAGAAAAAGAGCGCAAAAGAAAAGAGTGCCCTGAAGTCAAGCCTACCCACAAGGAGTGTAGACTAATCGTGTATGCGTTTCTCGTGGTCGAATCTGGCCGTAAGATAATATTAAAAGTGGAAGAATTAAATTCATGTAGAGAATTTGGATCAGAGGGACGGAGAAGTAGGAAGACTTTTGGATGGAGTAAATCTATATATATATATATATAAATAGATTAGTCTGGGTACCTTTGTATCACAGTTTTTCTGTCAAAACTGTCTCAAGTGAGGATATTTTATACATTTTTTATATGTTAGGTAAATTCTCCGATTCATTATAAATTAATATTTCTCTATTTTTTCAATTAGTTAGGAATTATGATACGTATTTATTCTTATCTTCAAATATTTTAAATAAATATTCTGTTGGATGTATCTTATCTTTTTAAATATTTTATTAAATTAATTTATATTAAATGTTTTTTAACTTTTTAATTTAAATTTTTTTAATATACATATCTTATCTAAGAAGTATTTCGTAATTTGTATTAAACTATTTACTCTTTAACTGCTGCATTAATTTTTAATTATTGTTTATATGTTTTTAAATCGACTCGTTAATTATTGTGTTACTTCTTTTGTATATGACAAATATAATTTAATTAATGCTTCATAGTTTACAAAATTCACAGTATAGTTACGTAGAAAAATAAAATGTTTAATTTTCTGAGCTATAAGAATGACAAGGGGTTGAGTCGGGATCGAGTATGCCACACCCGTTAATGTACATATCAATTTTTTCCTCATCTCCACTTAAATCGGAGACGAGTTAAGGAAGAGTTAGTACATGTAATTCATATTACCTATTTATTAGCCAATTGAAATATATTTATATATTTCTATTTTCCATTGTTGTTTATTAGATAGTATTCTAAACAATAAAATTACAATTGAAATTACTGAGCTTTCTTCATAAGTTTTATTATCATTTTACTTTCCAAACCATTAGAGTTTTTAGTAAATATTTTTATTTTTGTCCAAAAAAGGGGTAAATGGGCCGGGTACGAGTAAAATTTATCATACCCTTCCTCGATACATTGTTAAGTCAAGTCGATTTTTTTATCTCATCCCCGATTGAATTATCTATTTAGTCGGCTACTCCCTATCTTAACAAGATTGGGTAACAGTAGGTATCAAATTTGTCGGGTCTTTTTGCAACTCCTATGAAAGTCACTTAATTGCATTTCATATCGAGTAAGCACATAGTAACTATTAGTTAACAGCAAGATAATCAAAATATTATAGTTCAATATGATTAATCATACATTACTTAACATTTCATATTAATGTTAGATATAATTTGATTTGGTATCTTCCCGTGCAACGCACGGGTGATAATCTAGTAGGATATGGCAGAAAACGTCTTTTGTGCTTAATGATTATTGAGTAGAAAGTCGAAAATATATAAATTACTAAGCACTGCTAATTAATAAATGTCATTATAGATCATGTGATACAATTTCATTGGATGGTGAAAAATAGCTATATGTGATCATTACCCTATAAAATTGTGTCAAGTGAAAATATAATTTATTTATATCATTTTCCATGTCCCCAATTGAAATCTCTCTTTAATTAATTCAGTATATGCAAGATGATAGTCAGAATTAGCAAATATTGACAATTGAGTCAGTCAAGACTAGTTTGAACGTGATAAAAAAAAACCATAGATGCTTATTATGATACAAAAAGATTGAACCTAAAGAGATGACACCAAATGTAATGTAGTTAAAGCCTTTACAGAAAATCGACTGGTCCCTACGTTACAGAGAAAATCAATTCACTAGAAAGATTAATCAAAATATGACAGTTTCATGTGAATTTATAAACGCACAAAATACAAACCAAAGGAAAAAATACAAACAGTCATACTTTGATTAATCTTCATGGTAAATTAATTTTCCGGTGACGTGGGGACCTGTAGAATTTCTTTAAGGAGTTTTACTATGTTATTATATTTCGTGTCGTCATTATTACCTCTTTAAGTTCATTCTTCTTGTATCATAATAATCAGCATCTATATATAATTCATTCTCGTATTGAATAAAAAATATAATAAGATCCCTACAAACACCCTAATTGCACAAAAGTTAAGATTTTTATTAGAATTGTATCGAAGTAGTTAGATAATCATGTTTTGGGTAGAAGGTGTCGAGTTCGAAATACACTGACCTCTATCCCTCTTCTTTCATATCTCCTCTTGTGTCAAGGGGAAAAAATAGTTTAAGCCCCCCCCCGGGGGACACAACTGGATTGGCAAAGCCAGTGAAAGAAAACATACATAGTTGGGAGACATTAAGGGCTTGAATCCTACAAAAGCCTTGGTGTAAGCCCATGGAAATGCACACCAACCCTGGCCAATCCAGGCTCATTCCGCGATTTACCTCTTACAGTAAGGCTTAGGGGTGGACATGTGTGCGCTTTCGTGATGGTCTTCCGATCTAAAAAAATAAAATAAAATGAAATAAAAATAAATAAATAAATAAAATTTAGAAAGTGTCACCCAGCCCCCAGGTAAACTTATGCTAGCACTTTGTGCCGTCTGGTGAGCTGAGCTTGACTGGTGACATTTGTTTAAGGATAATAATAAAATAATAAAAGTCCAATTTAATTCAAAAAGTCGGAAAGAACTCATTTACTAAAAATATATAAGCCGGTCTAAAAACTAGCTTCCATGCTTCCAAATTTCCTCGGTTTGCAGTCTCCTTCCTCTCCAATATTGGAGCTGCAAAAGGGGGACGACAAAATACAGCTTCACCATTCATCAACGTATTTTAGTGTTGAACTTTGAAGTTTTAAAGTTTTGGTTTAGAAATCCAAAACTAATGTTTTAATTCAATGAGCTATATATTGCACGACTCAATGGGGACAGTACAGACTACATCCACCGTAATGAAAAGGCAACTAATCACAAGGATACAATTTCAAAATCTGGGCTATGGAAGTCAAGCCACTCACAAGAGTTTCTTAAAATGGTGGTCCAAACCTTTCCTGTCCATCAATGAGTGACAGTGCACTCAATAATGACTTGTTGGTCCTATTCAAGAGACACCCCATTCACATTTCATGTACAATCATACACAAAATATTGTACATCTATTTCATCGCCAAGCAACCCGGCATTCATCAAGAACTAGTTCCCAAGACACGAGTATAGTTGTACATATTGCGAGTTCAACTAGTAGTGTTGTGACACATTGAGCACCCTCTCAAATGAGTGTTGTCGAATAAATGTGCCGGTTCCGATCTCCCCCGGCTTAGGGCACCAAGTACATGCGATGCCTAGACAAACATGTAAAGGTCCATCTCGGTCGACAGTAGCACAATACTAAATAATAATATAAAAAAGAGACAACAAACAACATGTTCACTTCCTTTTCAGTTTCACATTCCCGTTCAGGATAGATAAGTGTTAATGTGTCCACTACGTTTATGATAATGCAGTGTGAGTAAATGAGTCTCACAAGTTTACAAGTTTTAATTTTAAAGTGTAATACCATCATGTTGGTAATGGACACATTAACATCTATTCACGGAGATAGATGATCAATCCTAACTCATGTACTCTTACCTTGATATACTTGCAAGCAAGTAACATTTTAAAGCCTGGCCAAACATGCCGAGTCTCCATTGTTGAAAATCAAAGGTGACAATAATGCACCCCACTCATTGGAGGGTAGTTGTCCATTACAGAGACTTGACAACTACAAATTGTAGGGCAGAAGGGCATGCCACCATTCTCAAATGGGACATCAGTTCCACTCCTTTCAATAATAGTCACCCTACATTCCCTCATCTTCTAGGATAAATAGCATCTCAATGACAAATTCCCCAAGTCCATAGCCATACATATGGCACTAGATCAATTTCACCCGTACCCCATAGGTGCAACTCCAAACTGCCAAATCTTCTGCCCGTACATGGTACATGGACAGCGCCCAACAACTGTACATGAGATTTTCATCTTCAACCAACTTGGCTATTTCAATACGGGCAAACTCTTACCTTCATCTTCGTAATATCTGAAGTGACTCAGGCTCAGGTTCTTTCCATTGTATGGATCATGTAAAATCATTCTCCTTGCTCACATATAATTAACAAAGCACATGACAAACAACTCGTAATCTATATCTATAAATATATTATAAAGAGGAATAGCCTACAAATAGCTTTCGGCAGAAAATTTGAGTTACGTATTCTGGAAATTCCTACTTTTCATTTTTTTTCCTACCCCCTAAAACGTAGTGAATGCATTAACACGTGTTGGGCTGCAAACTTGGATATATTACTATAAAGAGTTTTCCATTTCCTATATTTTCCTATAAAGAATTTTCCATTTACAAGGCAAAACACGGCTGCGTTGGAGCCTTTAACCCCCTTTTTTAAGGTCCTTTCCATTTCCATTTTTTTTTTTTTTTTTTGAAAGTCTTTCCTTTTCTTAGTTCTTCTTATTCCTTTCTTTATTTCTTTTTTTCCTTTTTCCCCTAATACAACCTTCTAGTACATTTATTTTAGTTCTTTTTTAAAAGATTATTGTGGTTTATGTTCCAATAAAATTTATAGTTATTTCTTTTTTTGATTTAGCATTTTTTTAAACAATGTTTTCGATCTTTGTATTTTATTTTTTGAAAATTAAATAAAAATATCTCTTACTAATTAGTTCTCCCCCAAATTTTTGTTCAACTTATAGTTAGTCCGTCTAGAAATAAAATTGAAAGATTCATATATAACATAAATTGACATATCTATGTATATCGTAATTACATAATACAATCTTCACGATATAATGTATTGTAAATTAAGTTACATTTATTAATTAATTTATTGCGTTAATTCAATCCTCATGATATGATTTATTGGTTTTCAATTACACGCCTCTTCTTTTGGTTTTTAAAAAATTAGTATCATTTATGTTTTAGAAAAACTTATGGTTATTTCTTTTTCTGATTTACAATTTGACTAATTGGCACAATATAACCCTAGTGTTTCACCTTATTGTACAATATAACACTAACTTTTAAAATTTGAAAATTATAACCTCAAATCTCACTATTTTTTTGTGCGCAATTTAATGTTTTTATTTGAAAAAGACATCAATACCATCAAATTCTAATTTAATTAATATTAGTATATAATACAATAAATAAGTAAATAAATTATTATTTAAGTAAATAAAAATAATATATTTGAGTTTTTCTTTTTAAAATACTATCAAATCCCATGTAGTAATGGAAAAAAATACCTAATTCATCCGCAAACCAGCTAGAGCTCATTCTGAATGGAGCAACATTTTTTGGGATATGCAAACGTGTGGAGTGGGATGGGTCAAAGGTGCCCCACCCTAATTCGTCTGTGATGATTCACTTAATTATAATAAAGAGTGTAAAACAAATGAAAAGAATTTAAAAATGCAAAATAATATAATAAATGGATCCATAGACAATTTGAAAAGTCAGTCCAAATAGCCCAACCCGCATATGGATCAGGTCTACACCCACATTAGGCAGACGACATGGTGGATTAAGCCGCTCTAGTGTCACCATTAAATTCTCATGAATTGTTTTTTTTTTTGTTTTAAATACAACTAATTTATATTTTTTGTTATTTTTACCTTTTTTTATTTTTTAGTTCAATTAAAATTTAAGAGTTGGAAAAAAATTGAGGGGTATTATAGTCTTTTTAAATTAAAAAGATTATATTGCGCCAAAAAGAGGAGATTTGAGGTTACAATTGCCAAATCGTAAAGGTTAGGATTGGGTTGCACAGTAAGATGAAGGTTGGGGGGTTAGTTAGCGCCAATTAGCTTTTACAATTTTTATTGAGAACAGATGAAAATATGTTTATGTTTTTTATTTCTTAGAAACTAATGAAAATGCATGCTATTAATTAGTTCTCGACCAATTTCTATTGAACTTAATTGTAGTCAATCAGTTTTAAAAATAACATTCAACGATGCATCTACAAGATAAGTTGGTATATTACGGATCAAGAAGTTTTAGTAATCACCACTTAAGGATTTGAATTGACTTATTACGGATTTGAATCAGTGAATCAATTCTAATTTATGTATAGAAGATTAGTGGCTTGAAGATTGCCTGATTTACAAAAGAAAAATCAAGAAGTCCATGATATAGGATAATCGCGAAGATTGGGGGATAAGGAAGCGAGATTGAAGAAGAGGCCGTCTAGGAGAAAATGGAAAAAGAGATAATTAGGACAAATTTTATTGAACAAAATAAAATCGTCTAAATGTGGAAACAAAGCCGGGTGGAAATGAAATAAAAAGGGGGAAAACCGTGTACTGCAATTACGTAGTGTCTATAGGCACCGCAAGAAAATGAAGGGAAAATTACAGTGCCTATAGGCACAGTTACTCTCTTTTTAAGAATATATATATATATATATATATATTACTCAGCCATCTAGATGATAAGGTCTAAATTGAACTGAAAAATACCCCATCAAAATATGCCTAGTAAAAGAAAACTTGGTAATTACAATTCCTCTGCGATGTCTTTTGCAATATTAAGATCCAAATTGAACTTAATGAAGCATCAATCTACAACCAACAATCAATTCAGCGGCAACAATGGTCCATCAGCGGGTATTTGGTTGATTCCAATCAAGAATATGATACAAAACTGAGGGAAGATCGAATGCAGGAATTGGGAAAAACAGGAAGGAAAACAGAAGATTGAGGCAAGAAATTAGGATTTCAGATTGAGGCAAGAAATTAGGATTTCAGATTAAGATCGCTGAAAATTTGAATGAAAATTGAAAGAATAGGCAACGAGATAGGAAACAATGAAAATGAGGGACAAATGACTTAATAATACAAAATTACTAAAAAATCTAATGATACGAAATTACTAAAAAGACCCAAAAATGGGTGGGAGAACCAGCAAAAGAGACCATGGGAAACTTAGGGTAGGGGCATTAACAAAGTTACCATAGACTGAGCTCAGAAATTTATTCTAATAAAGCGCGTTCTTTACCATTTAAACTAATAAATGTATTAAATTGCTCTTTTTTCCGTCAGTGTTATAATAATAATAATAATAATAATAATAATAATTGCTCTTTTTTCCGTCAGTGTTATAATAATAATAATAACAACAACAACAATAATAAAATTAGTTAACTCAACAAAAGTTTATCTTAATTTTTTTAAGATATAGTACTATCCAAAGGTTCATTAGAAGTCTTTTGTTTTGAAAAAATTAGTTAACTCACTAAAAGTTCCACATGTTTTGCACATTCATTCACAACTAATTATTAGTTAAACCAATAAAAATTATCTATTTTTTGCCTTAAAAAAGGGGTCATTTATGCAACAACTTTAAATATTATAGGCAATTTGTGTAAATAGTCATTTACTCTATTCAATTTAGGGTCATCTTAGTCATTTTAATGAAAAATAATTCGACTTCCATGGTCAACTAATGAAATTAGTCATAATTAAACGAAAAGAGCAAT
>CAVNYN010224405.1:0-15874 GCA_963692815.1 Nyctanthes arbor-tristis
TTTCTTATTTTTATTTATATGTTAAAGTTGTTTTAGCAATTACAAGCCAACAACATATTCAGTTTCTCGTTTCCTTTGTGATTGCAGAGTGTGAAGCTATGGGAAAATAAATAAAGAACTTCAGGGCTATGAAGAATAAGCTTTTTTTTTAAATTGGCATGTCTTCTATCTTCGTATTGTGGAAATAAAACTTTGAAGTGGTCAATGTAAAATTGATACACAAAAGGTTGGCATCATTATCGACGTGTTAATTTACGCACGACTTTGCTTGGATTATTAACTGAGTCTTCTTTCTTAATATAAGATTAAATTTAAGGTTTATATAGGATTACCAATGAGCAACCCTTTCATCAAGAGCTATATATATATATATAGTTTCAAGAGAGCAAATTTTGTCCGTTTAAAACTAAAACCAATGTTAAGATATTAAGATTAGTGTTTTTGGCCGAATTGGACATGTAAGTTAAATAAAAGCAATGAAAATATATAAGGCTGTCTAGTAATATGACTAACAGGATAATAACTCCAGATACAGTCACTATGAATATGATAATATAATAATCAGTGAATGTATCGTAGTGTGAGTGCAGATCCATAACATTTACTTAGGGAAAAACTACGGGTACGCGGTTGTCACATGAAAAATCAACCCACTATATATAATCACAAGGACTTTGTCAGTACAAGGGATAAAAAAATAATAATTTTGCAAAATACCATAAAAACAAAAGAAACTAGGAGTGAACAAAATAATCGGAACCAAAACTGGACCCCTTAACAGAAACCAAAAAATCAACTCTTTTAATTTTTAAACACCCACACTCAAAAAAACTATAAAATCAACTTCTTTAATTTTTTACCTAATACATATTTATCTCTCATTATTCAGCGAAGTCCAAAGCGGGTACGATAGATATTACTTTTTTTTTTCTTTTGAATATTACAAAGGGGATGTCAGAGAGGGGGGAACTGAATCCTATACGTACTATAGGGGTGGGAAACCCTCTTGAACGCGACTAGATCACTTGGATCTTGGCATGATAGATATTACTTGTCTTAAGATAAATATTTGAACGATTCACTAGCTAGCCACAAAAAAAAAAAAGGTAAGTAAACAAATATTTCGGTCATATATATGATCTTTTCATGCAAGTGTGTACGAAGATATATTATCACACAAAATGTTTATTCAACATGGTAAATATAGCAACCGTACGTAATACATGAAATATTACTTAAAATACAAGTTATATACAGAAATTTTATTTTGTCCACATGCAAATTAACATAATAATATATGCATGCGTGTAAAGGCGACACACATTTAAGCTATAAGCACCTCACACTTATAGTTTGGATATGTGCCACGTAATGTATGCATGCAGTCATAATAACATATCAGTGTATAGACAAAATAAAATTTCTGTTATTTTTTTAATATATTGATATTGACACACAAATTAAAAATGCCAACAAAAATAAAACCAACTAACCAGTACAAGCAACGTCCTGTATGCTTTTTTTAGCAAGATCCTGTATGCTGAATGTATGCTAAAAGAAAATTGATCGGAAAAAAGAAAAGGCAATATATACAATTACTTATGAAATAGTTAATGAATTTCCAATTATTATATGTACTACTATGTGGTGACTGATCGTTGCATATTTTCATGGGGAATTTTCGTCATGTCCAAGAGTCATGGCGTCACGTTGAAATGTGTCCATGATCTTCATTTATATCCCTACTTCTGTCCATATTATGCTCGACTAATCTAGATATGTTGAAACCGAATAGTGAATATAATATATACTAGTCTCTCACCCCTCCCGTGCGTTATACGGAATTACCAAATAGACAAAAGTATGAGAAAATTGAAATTTCAATTTCATATATTATTCATAAAAAGAAAAAAAATAATTACAATGGAGGGGCCTTGGAGCCTAGCATCTAAAGAGCTCAATTCAATCAAAATAATAATAATAAATAAATAAATAAATCTGTGAAATCTCAATGACAATATAAAATGCACAACGGAAAACCAAAACTAATCAATTACTTACAAACTCTAACAGTAAAAACACAAGGAAATCCTCACTCTCAATTTTGATAATGCCTAGGATTTAGGCATTCAATTTGAAGAAAAATTTCTTCAAATCTTGGTGCATATGACATTCATTAGCCATCTAATCAACCACAACATTCCCTTCTCTCCAAATGTGAGACAATCTACTTTTAGTAGCCTCCAAAAACTACATAACTTCAACTAGAGGTAAAACTTCTGAACTGAAAAATTGACAAACATGCCTGATCCGGTTCGGGTAAGTTTGGTCCGGTTTCTCAAAGGTGCGGGTCGGTTGGCGTTTTGGCAAAAGCCAACCCGAGTCGGGCCGGTTTGGTTTGCGGGTTTGGCAGGCTAAACCAACCAAACCCGCTGGAAGCCGACCCAGTTGCCACCTGAATTTCAGAAATTTTTATTATTATTTTTTTTTGCTTACGAAAATCGCGTTCAACATTTTAAGGGAAAAAGCATTTCAATTCACATTTCTTGGCCTTACAAGTTACCACATACTTCCATTCTTCAATTTTCATTGCTCATTTAATCACCACTCAAAATTCTAATGAGATAATAGAAAAAAACCCTAGTTCTCTACTTCATTTCTTCAGCCAACTACCACGCTTGCCTCGCCGCCGCTGTCTATGCCGCAGTGGCCACATCCCCAGCTTCCGATACATCCTCCGACGCTCTTCCGATCTGCCAGATTTGCCACTGACGTAGGCTTCATCAATGAGGGATTCATCAAAACATCAACATCTTCATTTCTCTTGTTCTCATGTGTGTGGATGCTTTTTGTTTTCAATTTTCAAGTTTGTCAAAGCTTTGGAAGGTGGCTGATTTTTCAGAGAACGGGAGTGAGAGTGGCCGAATGATGAGGCGGCCATGTGTGGTGTTGTAAATTGTAATGTGTAAGTTGGGGTTTAAAAATTTGTTTGTTAGGTTAAATCTAATTTGGGCCATTTAGACAGCCTAATTTTTTTTTTTTTTTAATTTCTCTGCTTTGTCCAAGAGGCCTAAATTTAGAAAACAAAAGGGGACCAAAAGAGTTTTGGTGCTGCCAAAATGGTCCAAAACATTTTTGGGCCATTTTGACTGGCCTGAACTGTTAAACCGACCCGATCCAACCCAACCCGACCCAATTTGGGTAGGGTTGGTTCGGTTCGACCCAAAGCTTAGTTCAGGTTGAGTTTGGGTTTGGGTCAAACCCAACCCGACCCACCCGAACCGACGCCCACCCTTAACTTCAACCAACAAATAATGAAATTTTCAAGCACCAACACTTCATTAAGTGCGATGTTGTACGCCGCCACATAATCCAATTCCAGCCGAACATACTTACAGCTAATCAAATTTGCACATTATAACACTAGTCACAGAGCTTGAAGCTCCGTTTATCATTGCCATCATTGCCAAATGTACCTGTCGAGCAAGAAATTTCCTTTAGCAAGAGCATGAATGAATCAAATTTTTCTATTTGAGTTCAAAATCTCCATATTCTAATCCAATAAATAACCAAAAAAGATGAATAAAATTGTAATTCCAAATAACACAAATTCATTAGACAACCATAATACTAATAACTTCATTGAAATTGACCTTGAAGAAAAAAATTAATTATTTTTTTCTGTTGTTAATTCATTTATTTTCTGCCCTATTTTATAAATTTGATAAATTTAGATAATCTCAATACAATCAATTTGAATAATTTACTTCAACCTATGTTTCTGCTTTTTGATCATATGTTGTTACAGTTTTCCCCCTGTAAAAAAATTGAAAACCAACAACGTGGTTGACCTATTGAAGAGTACCGAAAAATGGAAGAATTAAAAATCAACTTACTGTAACTTTGAGCTTATTATATTTGGCGAGCTCATAATCAAACAAAGAACAAATGATATCATTTGAATTTTTTTTTTTTTGAAATACATACTTTTTTCAATTCAAATAAATTCCTAAAAAATGTAATGCAAACTACTTGAATCAATTAACATATTTTTAACATTCGATGTAGACATCTCCATTATGCTGTCAACTTCTGCTTTGTAATAGTAGATGTTTGTAATAATAATTACTCATAGAAATCAAAGCTTAATTAATAATCAGCATAATTGAATGCAAAGTTCATAATAAGTTAATTACTTACAAAAATCAAAGCTTAATTTATAATCATCATAGCTGAAACAAAAACCGCAGACTACGCTACCCATTCTTGCATGTAAAAAGGACCGACAAACAACTTCACTTAAAACCTATGGTCTCTACCAAAAGAGAGTTCCATAATGCAGAAAATCAATGGAGTCTAGAATTCTCAAATTTGACAATCTTCTATGTGAATTAGCCAAATATTAGACTTAAACCCAATGTACTAAGAAATTCACCTCAAATTAAATCAAACATTTCCACACATCATACCGAAACGATGATCTAAAAAACTAAATTCCCAAAAATCATCTCTGGCTTGTCATTTTCCAAATTAAACATTACATGTTGATCATTGATTGAAGAAAGGCAAATAGGCAAAGAATGAAATTCAGCTTTCACAAAGATTCTATTGGACATCTATATAAATCTAAATTTATAAAATTTTATCTTGTCTAACAACTTAGGCTTGTAGCCACACATACTCATACACTTATATATCAGTACCAATCTATGGATGCAGCATACTATCGCAGAGTTATGAAGAAGTCAATATCTGCCCAGTTAGAAATATGGGGCAAAAATTAGTCACCAAGACTAGACTATTCATTGCGGAGTTCATACCTCAAAACTGCCTAGTGTAAGGTACTCTAGAGTTAGTTTTTGAATTCAAATTATGAAAACAGAGCATAGTTTATTGACAACATGGAGTCCAATAAATATTCACATTAACCATTATGTAAAAGTACTGACCTTTGCCTTATTCTCGTGCTGAATCAATGGAAATCTATTAGCTTGTTTTGTCTTTTTCGGAGATTTGGTAGTTCTACAATAAGCATACTTTATGGCTTTCTTGAGCTAATGTTTTAAACTCTATGCCTTTTGAAATTTATTCCTGCATTACCACCAATTCAAGTCTAATATAGTGTTGAATCTCGACTGGTACAATTTGTTATAGTGCTCAGCAATATTTATGGTAATAATAAATCGCTGACAGTCAGGAGGTGGAAGATTGGAATCACGGACCAGCAGAATAAATAAAATCGTAAAACACCACAAATAGAACAAAAGTAATAAACTAAAGCAACCTGGAAAAATATCAAACACTGATCCTCAAGAAAAACATCAAACAATAATATGTTCCAACTCCAGTTTTTTGCAAAAAAACCACAATATTCTTTCACGAGATCAGATCATGCGTCGGCTCCAATGATGATTAGCCAAAAATGGAGACCTAGATTTTGGTGAGAGAGAAAATTAAGAGAGATGACTGAGGAAGATGACGGCCGGAAGGGTGGAAGCATCAGTTTGGATACGCATTCAAATTTTGAAAGAAAGAGAAAATTAGGGCTAACATCACGATTTACAGTTGTATTCTCAAAAGAAATCCTAGTTTTACTGTATAGATTACCACAAAGTGTTACCGCAAAGCTTACCATTTTTTGGAGGTGAAAAGTGTTGACCAAACTATTCTTGTTTAATATATAGATAGATTCTCAAAAGAAACCCTAGTTTTACTACATTGATTACCACAAAATGTTACGGCAAAGCTTACCATTTTTTGGAGGGAAAATGTGTTGACCAGACTATTCTTGTTTAATATATTGATAGATAGATAGTACTAGGCTTGGACATCGGGTCAGGCTGGTCGGGTTTGATCCCGGCCAGAAACCTACCCTACTGGACTTCGGGTTGGGAGTTTTCAAACCAAGCTCGACCAAGTTCGGCTGAAAACTTGAATCAAACCAACTTGATTTGGGTCAGGCCGGTTGGCGGTTTGGACCTCTTTTTTTCATTTAGCCCAACCCAAAACTTCAAAAGAAAAAGAACCCAACCCAAAACCTTAAACCTAATACATCTGTCATCATCGAGATTGGCAAATTTCTTCAAGAGGACGGTGGTAACAGTGGACTGGCAGCAGGCGGGCGGAGTAGCAGCATCGGCGTCAGAGGAAGTAAAGCAGTAGCAGCATACAAATTAGCGGCAGAAGGGAGCAAAATTAGGGTTTTAAACTTTCAAATTTGAGTGGATTGATTGTAGATCTGAAGAAACATGTTTTCAAGAGAAAAAAATTCTTGTTCATACTGATTTAACTAAACTGGGTTTGTCCGGTTGGGTTCAAATTAGGTTTGGCCGATTTAGACACCGAAACCCACGGACCCAACCAGACCGGCTCGGTTCAGCCGTCTACAACCTGCAGACCAACCCGCGAAGGACAAAAATCGAACCGAACCGTTTTGGTTGAGTTCGGTTTACCGATTTTCATCATGCCCACTCCTAGATAGTACATATAATTCTCACATAATATATGAACTAGGTTTCCACCTGTGCAATGCAGTGTAGACTTGTAAAAGAGTGTCATATATAAAATGTAGCGTATTGATATCTATCAAGTTTTATGTCACAAACAAACTATTAAACAAGACCTATATGGATTTAATGTCCATTATACACATGCAAGTAATATGTAATTGTTTCTCTATTTTGCGATTTAATTGTTTCTAGGAGTACGTGGCAAATGAGATTTCCAAACTCACATTTCATATGTTTCACTAAAGAAAACTAAGCATGGAGATTTTACTCAAGAATGTGAATCTCTGTTTTCAAATTCTTATTTTAATTCTCATTTTATTTAGGGCTTCCCGATGAGCCAGAATTTGCAAGTTCCACAGAGTGCCAACACATGCGAAAATGCAGCTTTGATGCATGAATGTTGGATGATTAAGAAAAATTCATGTTAAAATATTAAAAGTTGTGTTGACTGAACTATTATATCAGCATCATATTGATCGAGTTCGAAAGAAAAATTAATCCCGAATACTAAGCATGTTGTTGGAAAAGTGAGTCATATTACCATTATTTGAAGTCGTCAAATCAGTGTTATTCTTGTAGTCGTAAAGAAATTAATTTAACAAAATGTCCATAAGTTTTTTCTTCTTTTTTTCCTTCAAGTCTAATTTTTGTTATTCCCAAAGTATAACGATTTCTAACAAATTGATAGGTATCACATATTAAATACTCCCTCCGTCCACAAAGATATTCCCCCCTTTTTTCACATAGATTAAGAAAAACATAATTAATGTTGTTGGAAATGTATAATTTAAAAAAATAACATTTCACTCTAAATCTTCTTTATTGTTGATTACCATGCATAATAAATAAGGCTATTTTAAGGAAACTAAAAGGTCAAATAAGGAAAAGGGAATATAATATGAAACGGATAAAACAGGAATAGGGGAATATCTTTTTGGGACAGAGAGAGTATACTACGTAAAAAATAATATAAATTTTCAATAAATGATATTCTGCCATGAAACTGCTAGCACGAAGACACTGATATAGGGGAAAGCAATTTGAGGTGATTGTGGATTTATGAATACGTTATATATTTTTAATAAATTGTAGAATAGATTTTTGTATTTGTAAATAATCAACTTTCTAATGAAATTGTATGGGATAAACACAACAATATAATAAACTATTGACCAATAAAATTTGACTTAAACAAAACTATCTACCAATATGGCATGTATCTATACATGCTATATGAGACATTTTGTAACAAAACCTCACGAGAGTTTTTAAATGCTATTCTTATATTAGAACAGTAAAAGTGGGACATCATCAAAATATAAAAGTTAATATTAAATTTGGAATATGTTAATTATATTCCACGCACTAAATTATTTTATATAAGTTTTGTAAGCACACACTGATTATAGACAAATATGGCCATAGTATATTTAATTATTAACAAAAACTACTATTTATTATCAATACTACAATTAAATTTAGGCTAATTGTTACAATATAATCCTAAAATTTCACTTTATTGTTCAATTTAACTCTAACTTTTCAAACTTGGCAATTACAACCTCAAATCTCACATTTTTTAAACAATATGTAAGATTTTTATTTAAAAAGACAATAATGCCGTTAAATTGTAATTAATTAATACTAGTAATTTCACATGTGCGTTGCACGAGATGCTTTGGCCAAATAAAATAAATAGCATATAAATAGTATAATATATGATTGTGTAAAAATTGTTAAACATATATTATGTGTTTCAGCAAAAAATGATATACAAATGTATTAAAGAGTAATCCAACATGGTCATTTGAGAAAGTTAATGTTAGAATTGACTTGCTTTAGTGTTGCAAGTTTTAGAGTGAACGGGATAGTGGACAACAATTATTATTCCAAAAGCTATTACATTTTTTAAAACACAGGGGAGCCCTCAAGATAACCTACATTCAACAAGCGAAATTGAGTTAATTATGTCAAATATTATATAATAGAATTATAGAGCTAACATAGAATTAAAATTTACATACCTAACGATTAAAGAAAACATGTGACTATAAATTATTGAATACCTCCTTGTAAATAACATTCAACATAGATTTGCTAGGATCATCATTGTCGTCACATATTATAAACCTCAACCCATCATGATTTGTCTCGAAACAGCTACATACAACTACTCATGGGTGAACACATGCCTCCAAAGGAAAATACCAACATTCTCGAGAGATTGACTCTGACTCTTGTTAATAATCATCGCATAACAGACTATCAATGGGAACTGTCTCCGCTGAAAGGTGGATGGTATTCTAATATCTGACGGAGTGAGGGTTAATCTGGGAATAACAATATAACTTTTTAATAATTCACTCGTAAACCGCAGGTTTATTTAACAAATATTAAAGAATTAAATTCGATTATAAGGGTGCTAAAAAACCATAGATAATATATATTATGAGTTATATAAAAGTCAATTCAACTCTGAAAAGGCCGATAGTTTAAATGATTAATGTACTCAAATATTAATTTGATGCAGGTGAAATGTTTTTAAGCTAATATAGAAATCAAACTAACAATATAATTAATATTGTCACGTATTGACGTATATAAAGTATGTGCCATGTAAAGCTTACCACGAAAGAACAATGGACAAAATAAATTCAGACAATTTAATATTCATCTGGATGAATGAATTTTTTTCCCTAATTGTTAAATTAGATATTAAAAAATTCCAAATCACGGTAACTCTTAATCAAACAAGTCGGCAATAACTCTGATAAATAAACGCTCTAAGGACAAATCAAATGCCTTAATAAGTAGCAAATACACAACCAATTATGCATTAGTCCAACAAGAGAAGTTGAAAAAAATACGCAAAATAGCGTTCACCCAAAGTTACAATGCGTCCATAATTAATTTAATGTACATAAATGAGAATTGAGATGATTCCTTTAAAAACAAAATATCTTATTTTATTTGCAATTTAAAAAAAATGATTGAATAATGCGTCTGCATTAATAAAAAATCAAATACTCGAATAAATTATTTGCAATTTAATATTTAAATTCATTATTTATAAACATAATCGTCATCGTAAAGTCAGACTTCAAGTCTTTTTTTTCTTTACAAACGTTTTTTTAAACTAAAATTATTTTACATTAACTTCAAAATATTAATATTCAATTAAAAATAAGTTGTGCAACTAATCAAGAAAGTTTGCTAAAATCTATCATTTAGACAAAGGTTTGCACACAGACACAATAAGAAGCCTACGTGCAGTCAAACTAAAATGTTTAAACAGATTCATCACATTTATATATTGAGATAAAAAAGATATAAAGTGACATCGACCAATTTTCCATTTATAAATAAGAGGTCCTCAAAAAAAATTATTAGACAGATCAATACACATAGAAAACATATGAAATTTATAAAACTTTTGCATTGGAGAAGCATTAAATAAATCATACAAAGTTGAGTCTAGAACTCAATTATATGAAATATTAAATGTCACAATTGGTCTTGCAAAAATATTTAAAAACTGTTTAAAAAACGAAAAAAGAAAAAAACTGAATTCACGACCAACACACGGATAAAGAATTTGGTATTCTTATACAGTGACTGATATGTCATATTCTACCTTTTTTTCATGCAATGTTGGTCTGAATTAAAAGAGAATATAATAATATTTGATATTGAGGATGAAACAATGAAATAATAATAACATGGTTACCTTCAAAATTTCCATTAGTTAGCAATAAATAATCATAAGAGTCACAAGCAAACTAAGTTATTTTGATAGTATTCATATTGCATTAAAAACATATAAACTATAGTTCAGACGAGTGTAGAAATTAACGAAAGTCCTTGGACACCACATGAAAAAAAAGTCGTTCAAGGTCTGAGGCCGAATGTCGACTCCAAATGAAGTTCCGCGGCTAGTGAACTACGCAAGGCTGGTGAAGATAGAATGACTATAATATCATGTGCAAGGCTGTCAAAAATAATTTTAATAGCTTGAAAAAACAAATTAAATACTTGGCTGAATTTTTGGTTTGAGAAAATGACTGAAATTTCGTCTGCAGTTGGTGACGAGTTGATGAAATAGGTCAAAATTTAATATAAGGTACAAAATGAAAAAGTTGGCTGAAAATGGTAAAAAGGCTAAGTAAGGTTAGTTGCATAATTTAGGGGTTTTTAATGCTCTGATAGAGGGATATGTGTATAGAAACTTACAGATTTTGAATTCGTGATTTATGATTATCTCTTCAAATGTTAAATTATCTATATATAATTCTCGAAAGTAATAAAAAGATAAAGAAATTAATCAAATGCTAAGATTAAGAGGTAAACCAATGGCCAAGATGCAAATGCCGCATTTAGAAAGTGATTTTGGGTGGGAAAACGGAAAAAGAAAACTGTATTGCTTTTAAATGTGTGTGTGTGTGTGTGTATATCAGTATACAATAAATAAATATTAAGAATATTAAATTTTAGTATTTCTTTTTGAAATACTATCAAATCCCATATAGTGATGGCCAAAAAAAAAAAGCACCTTAAATATGATAAGAGTAGTCCTGATTGGAGTAGTATTTTTGGGATACGCTCGATAAACCAAGATGCCCCACTATATTTCGCTAGTGAGGACTTTTTTAATTATAATAAAAATATAAAACAAATAAAAAATGAAAAATGAAAAATAATATACTAAATGGATGGTTAAACACATAAAAAAGTTGGTCCAGAAAACCTCGCGTTAGGCGAATGGCAGAGCCGAGTAATCCGTGTGTCATCGCTAAATTCTCATGTGTTATTATTTAAATACAACTAAATAAATTTATTATTCTTGTAATGTTTAATTGCATGTACCTAATTGTCTTTGTTTCAATCTATATAAAATTTACTCAAATCTATTCAAATTTGGATACTATCATTTAATCTATAAATAAATTAAATTAGGAAGGATATTTTGAGGAGCCCAAGACGGTGAAAATAGGCCCCCATTCAGTTGTGTAAATCGGTCCAATCAATTTTGACATATCATGTTGACATCAGCAAAATTACGGGCGGCAAAATGTGAATTTGAGCATCTAATTGTAATTGAAAACTCTCTTTTAATATATATATATATATATATATATACATTAGATGCTAGTATTTGGGGATAATCTTTAATTTGAAGAAGAAAATCGAATTGGTTTGATTTAAGAAATTATCTTTGATTGCAATCACTTATACGCAATAAAGTCGTTGTAGTGTGAACATAAACGCAACCATAGTTTTCGATATTGATTCAGTTATTGACCTGATAATTGTATTGGATTTATAGGTTTTTGATCCAATCAGTAGGTTATTTCTAGCTCGTTTACCAATTCAAGTATATGTGGTTGATAATAATATTTTTTGAGTCCGTTCAAAAAAAATAATAATAATATTTTTGAGTGAAAATATACGAGAATAATGATATATAAATGAAAATTGTTAATTAAAAAATAAAAAAATTGGCGCAATGATTTAAAATCTACTTCTTAATATGTAGGCCATGAGTTCATTTTTCACTATTAGATTTGTAACAAAATTTTTATGAAATATGACAATCCGGTGGGCCTTGAGTTGCTGGTTCACATCAAACAACCCCCATTCAGTTGCATAAACCAGCCCAATCTATTTCGAATCATCACGGTGACACCAGCAAATTGTGGGCGGGATAATGTGAAATTGAGCCTCTAATTGTAATTGAATACTCTCATTTAGTATATAACTAGATTTTTCACCCGTGCGATGTATGGGAGATCTAGTGAAAGGGTCATATATCAAGAGTAATTTAATAAAAATTTAGATACTTGATGTTATAAAAGAATATAAAAATAATGACATTTACAAATGTAATTTGTACTGTAAAATGAAGTCTTATCAGATGGTATCAGAGTCTTTCTTATTATAAAAAAATTTATTACCTACATCTGATCCAGATAGAATTTTTGCTTAAATGGTGCGATCTCTATATCTTGAGATTATAAGTCTCGTGCTGCTACACAGTGTAGTCGAATGATAAAAATTCCATAATAATATATCAGGAATACTGATATTTAACTTCAAATTATGGCCGAAAATTCTAGAGTATCATACTCATTCAAGAATTCAGATTTGTAAAGATTTTCAGTAGAAGTTGTTATTAGAATATGATAAAATAATAGCATGGCTATCTCTATGATGCAGGGCTATCGGTTAAAATTTATTTAAAATTATATATCCAGATAGACGTTCAATGCTTTGTGAACCATAAAATTATTCTTCTACGTTTCCTCTTCAGTGAAATGTGTCATTTAGAATAACCATTTTCTTATTATTTGATGCTATAATTTGATGATGATAAAGTAATAATATAGCGTTAACAAAGTGACCTTCGTGTAAGTATGTATAACTTTAATGATATAATTGTTGATAATTAAAGTGGAGAGACCTAATTCCTATTAAATTAAAGTTCTTGATATAATTATTGACAACTAAATATCATTTTTCTATTTGCAAGTAAAGTAAAAATTCAGTGACATTTAATACAATTAATATTGTCATTATGTTTCTTTTTTCCTTAGTGTAACAGAAACAAAAAAAATATCTCGGATAATTGATAAAATAAAAGAGATTCATATAATTCATCTTAACAATAAATTTTGATAGCAAAATTCGAGTTGCAAAGAGAGTCAGCAAGAATATTGAAAGATAATATAGTCAATTACAACGAGCTCAAACACAAAAACCTAAAAATTATTCACATGGCATAACACATTTTATTCATGTTCATATTTATGCATGATTACATTGTAGTATTGTAAAAGAAAATAATATCATATTTTACATTGTACCTGTGCCTACCTTAGATGAAAAGTTGAAAATGAAAATAAAGTATAACTATCACTAAATACAACAAACAAAGTCTCTTAAAAGATGGGATACCAAGATGCCAAAAAATATCATACAATACCAATATCATTGCCAATGGTGGAATCGAAAGAAGTCTCACGGCACTGCACAGATACGTGTATCTACTGGATTTACATAACAAAATCAGTAAATATACAATTTTGATTTAGTATTTGACACGTTAATTAATATTTTATTAATAACATATTAATAGTTACCTTTTTGTGTACTCAATTAATACTTTACTACATTTTACTTTTAAATCATTTAACTTATTTAATATTATAATAATATGTCTCAGGTATGTACATACCCATATTCTCTTGATACCCATTCAAATAAAAATCTTCATGCCCATATAAGAAAGTACCTTAGACATACCCCTTTTAACTGTGTGATGCTTCGTTTTATTTTGTGTAAGTACCCGTGATATTACATTGTTACTTTAATCTAGCAAATAATAAATATAATCCATAAAAAAAGTAACATGATTTTGTAATGACAATCGTTAGAGTTATAGTGTGCATTCATATCAAAATTGATATATAAGTTTGTTTTTTACATATCATGTCATAAATAAAGTACAATATACTAGTTGCATTGCCTAGAATTACAAATTGAGATGCGAATCACAAATCACCACTGGATATATATACTAAAATGTCTGAGTATTGAGCACAAATTTGGTTTTATAACTGAGTCCATAATTTTGAGTCCCCTCCAAACACGTCATTCAATTTCACAGGTATAAAATTATAATAATTAGTAACCCAATGGTCGACTCACAATCAACTGTAGTAACTATAATTCTAGCATCTCACCCGTGTGTTACATGGGAAGACTAATTCTAAAAAAAATCAATAATAATGAACAATAAAATATTAAACAAATACGTGTTATTGGATTTGCATAACAAAAGCAGTAAATATACATTTTTGATTTAGTATTTGACACGTTAAATTAATATTTTATTAATAATATATTAATAATTACCTATTTATGTACTCTATTAATGTTTTACTATATTTTATATTTATATTATCTAACTTATTTAATATTATTAGTTAACAGTCTAGTAATATTTATGGGTACGTACATACCCATATTCACATGATACCCGTTCATATAAAAATTTTCATATACATAAGAAAGTACCCTCCATTTTAACCAAATAAATTTTACACACTACAATTTATTCATTTTGTAACTATATGCCAAAAATAAAGTCTGATTTTTGTGGGAATTTTTGAATCTAGAGAAGATAAACTTAAAGATAGCAATACAAAATAATATTCTTCTTCTCAATTGGGCTAATCAATATCAGAGGAAATTAACTAACATTCAAACAAAAGAAAAAGAAAAATATTTACATTCATGTTTATTCAGGAATCCAACAGGATTAGAGAATGCATTTTGTTAATTTTACTTTTCGTATGAAATTATGACATTAATTAAATTGATTCTTTATTTCTTCCATAAATACAATTTCATAGTTTATGAATTTAGAGACGTTACAAACAAAATGACTTAAAACGTTGTAGCAAACTGACTTACCAATTACGGTAATAGCTTGTGGCAATTTATTTTTGTACAAAATAAAGGAAAGTTTTATTTTCGATTCTTATAGCTTTTTATTATGAAAAATAAAATAGATTGATTATGGTTTTTCTGGTGAATGTAAGGGGAAGAATATAGGAGGGGAGAGACATTTATAATTGTTAAGAATGAAATGGTTATCTGTGTCATTTTAATTTTGTCTATTTTAGTATATATAAAAAATTAGTGGGATTAATAAAAAAAAGTAGTGCCAATATAATTAACCTTTAAATATATATGTGGTTAATAATAATATTTTCTTTGAGTGGAAACATATGAGAATTGTAATATATAAATGAAAATTATTAACAAATTAAAGAGTTTGTATAATGGTTTAAAAGCATGTTACTCAACATGTAGGTCTCAAGTTCAATCATTAAATATTATATTTGTAACAATTTTTTTTATTAAAAGTGACAACCGGTGTCATATGACATTATAAGCAATTAGATTTTCACCCATGCGTTGCACGGTTAGACATCTTATCAAAGTATCTACGTAAATATCAATATTTAATTTTAATAAATTATGATAAATAATAAGTAAAAATAAATTTTCGTTTCTATTGGCATCAACTTAAATATAATTTACAGTAAATTGAAAGCAATTAACCCAACCTAGTTTTTCACCCATGTAATGCACGGGAAGAATAATTTAAAATAATTTAACTTATTATAAAAATTTGAGAAATTAGATTCTCACATGTGCTAAAAAAAATTAAAAACTTGATATCGTATAAGGAGAAGACTACATAGAGGGGTAGTTATTTTCTTTTTAATTTTATTTTTTTAAATTCTTAATTATTAATAGTTATTTTTTTCAAGTATAGTTATATTTTATTTTAATTTTTG